>PVKN010000921.1:0-60687 GCA_004027915.1 Capromys pilorides
CATCAAGTATATTTTCTCATTTTGTGTCACTCAGTCTGACTGAGGACAGATAATAGAAACCAGATTAATGCCAGTCAGGATTCATAGCCTCTCTCTCTCTCTCTCTCTCTCTCTCTCTCTCTCTCTCTCACACACACACACACACACACACACACACACCCCTTTCTGCTAACGCCAAGAGGCCTTGCATCCGTCCAGCTGTGTGCCTAAGTCCAGCAGCCCACAACGCTGATCTTCTTTCTCATCAACGACTTGTGCAGCTTCTTGCAATAGAAGTCATAGCCTGGCCAACCAGGCCCTAATCCAATTTCCTCTATTTCCTGTTCCAGTCTTCCTCACAATGTACTCTAGCCACACAATTTTAACCCAACTGTGTAAGAGCGGAAGTGCCAGGTACTTCTTCCAGGTCTAATCCTTGGAAATTTCCTCTGGGCAACCCTTCATGCCATATTCCCACCCACTGGCTTGGCAACAAACAAAGGCTCATACACAAGATGCCAAGATTTAAAGATGGTAAAGTCAAGAAATAAAAGCAAATTGCATGCCTGACTCTCTGATTGGAGGAGAGAGCCCTTGTGAGAGTCACTCATATTGGGCTTTATATGAAAAAGAACTAACCCTCTATTGTGTTAAGTCACTAAGATTTGAGGGCTTATCTAGAATAGCAGCTAGTATTACCCACCTAATATACCACAGCAGAGACATAGCCAGGTTTATTCTGCAGCTGTAATCCCTTCAGCTCCCCAGACATGCATGGTATTTCAGCCTTGTTCACCAGGCCTTGTGCCAGAATAATTCACTGATACTCCCTGGAGTGAAATGGGTATGTGAGAGGTTATTTTCAAGGCCATTGCTAAAGATCACACTTCATCTAATGCTTGCAACCCAGGAATACAAAAGGACATGGGCTTTGATGTCAGGCAGATGTGGCTTTGACTCTTGCTCGCCATGCTTGACAATTCTTTGGCTTGATACTGCTGGGTCTTTGTTTCTCCATCTATAAAAGCAGGGTCATAACAGCTCCTAGGAATATTGTGGGACTAAAGACAATGATAGCACAGTTCCTGGGGCCCAAAGGACTCAGTTAATTCCTTCCCAACAACCACAAATTCAGTGAGTTAGGAATTTATTTACTCTTATAATCAGAACACTATGCAAGGAAGCACCTTGTTATAAAGGACTATGTGTTTATTTTCTCGTGTAAGTGTTAATTATTTTACATAGGAGAACCAGATTCAACAAATATTCCTTTTTCTTTCTTTGACTTCAGAGAGGAGAATTCAAGTTTGGCAAAAGTTAAAAATCAAAGTGCAAACAAAGGCGACGTTCATTAGTTTTATAATTTTTCCCCTCATGAGAAATAAACGTCACATTTTCAAACCAATGACAGTAGAACATATGCTGAGATTTGACCCAGAAGGGGAACAATGAAAGAGACCACTGACACAACAGGAAGGAGGAAAGCACCTTGGTAGGTGACAGCAATGTTCATGCGAGGAGGACCTTCCCCATTCCCAAGAGGCCTCAGATGGAATTACTTCATGAGAAAAGGGTAGCACGTCATTAAGCTAATAAGTTGGCAGTAGGCATCCACTTCACCCACACCATCTCTGTAAATAAGATTTGGCACCAGGACAGGTGACCAGAGCAGAATTCTTCTAGGCAAGCTAGCTGAACTCTGAGCAACCATGCCCGCTAACTGAGAAGGGGAAGGAGGCAAGTGTCAGGGCAGCTAAGATGCAGGGGGAAGCACTCAAGAGAGCTGCCCACCAGCATGACTAAGTGCTCTTGGGGACAGTCCCTGCTCAGAGGGCAGAAAGCAAATATCCAGATGTTGGGAGCTGCCAGATGTGATTAACTGAGGGAAAGTGAAGCTGCCCACTTAACCATCTGAGCAGCCCTCCTCATCAAAGCGGTCCTAGAGTCTTCTGCAAAAGCATTCATCAGCAAAATAAACGGAGGCCCCGTCCGTCTTCTGCCCCACCTCTTTTGCTCCCTCTCTCATGGAGGCAGAACAGTGGCCTATTTTTAAACTTCTGGCGATGTGTTCTCTCATGAAAACGTATGGGCTCCCTAGCAGAGGCTGATGCTCACTCCCAGAAAGAACAGGCACACGGGGGGCTCCGCCCACTTGCCCACCCCCGTTTCCCAGGGGAGTGCAGCTGAGGAGTCTGGGGAGAACAGACCTAGGAGAAGCTTGGGCTCCTTGCTCCTTGCTCCTTGCGGAGGAGTAGGGAGTGCACGATCCTGGCTTCCATGACAGGGTAAGTGCAGGCTTCCCTTCTCCTAGCAGGGAACACTGAGGCTTGCCTGCAAACCAGCCTTATGGAGAGAAACCCAGAGCAAACTCAAGCAGGAGAAGAGGAAAGACAAACCCTAGATGCAGACTCCACCATCTTCTAAAGAAAAGGCGTGCAAGTGCATTTCAGGGTCTCTGTAACATGCATTTGGTGGACATTAAATGCAATAGCAAATATTTCCTTAAACATTAAAAAGTTGCTTTTTCACAAAGCCACAGGGTCTACTTAACAAAACAAGTGCCAATGGACAAAAAGCACTATTTAAGACAGGGGTTGTGCTCCACTTACAATCGCTCCAGCTGCTTCAGATCCTGGAAGGCGCCTCTCTCGATGATGCTGACCTGGTTGTCTTCCAGATGCCTAGAACCAAAGAGGCAGCAAGTGTCAAGGACAAACTTGTCTAGGAGTTCTCATATGGGCCCCCTGGCCATGCAGACGTGGTCACTTAGCCCCTTGCCACACCCTCTGTGCCCCTCCAGCTGGAATCAGTGTGGCAGGACAAGAAAACTCACATCCCAGCTTGCTGTCACGGTAACTAGGGTGTCACCGCCTGCACACTTCTACCTGACAGATTGGTTTGCATGCCTCTATTTTAAGAATGTTCTCAGCAAATGCCCCTCAAGCACTGCAGGATGTTGCACAGAAAAGGAAGAGGTAAAAGCTGCTGCTTAGAAAAACCCCACATATATTCATCATCTCTCCCCTTGGAACTCCCTTCATGGTTTCAAAAATACTTCATTGAAAAGGGCCTTCCCTGCTCACCCTAGAAGAAAGGGTGAAGCCACTGTACTGTGAGACAGCCGGAGCAGCTGAGGAAAGCAGCTTGCTCCCAAGAACAGCCCTTGCCCTGTGCCTCGGTAATCTCAACGGCAAATGCTTGAGGTTCAGTAGTGGACACAAATGCTTGGTGCTGGTCACAAAGGCTCGTTCCCCCTCTCCCCAGGCCCAGGTTCTGCTCCTCCCTTAAGCCCTTCATAGCAAGTTATTAAAATATCCTAAACACCCTGCCCAAGAGAGTTTGATTCATGTATATGGTTTAGCCTTAATACTTGAATGTACAATGAAACATTGGTTCCCCTAGTTAGAAAAAAAAAAAAAAAAAAAAAGGATAAATTGAGCAGTAAAGAAGGGTGAGAGTGAGGCAGCATGGCTTCCGTGTGGGTACAGCTGACCCTGAGCCAGGAAGTGAATCGAGTTGTATTTGGTGGCTGAATGGATTGGGGAGAACACAGTTGTGGCCGGAAGATGTTTCTGTGGAAGGGAGACTCAAAGAATAGCCATGGCTTCCTCTGGATGAGGCAGAAATACAGAAAGAATGGCCTGAGAAGGGCCGATCTTCCCATTGAGATAGACCTTCCATGATGGCTACCCCCAGACATATCTTCCCTCCTGCACTCTTACCACTCAGTCCAGGGTGTCTCATTTTCAAGTCTATTTCCCAACTACGCCCAAGGAACATGAGGGGGGCTCTTCCTTTAATCACAACTCTGGGCTACTACACACATTGGTAGTGTATCAGAATCTCCAATTTCTGACTATCAAAGTAGGTGAGGGCATTTTATTAGGCTTAATGACATCTCACCTTTGTGCTTCCAAATATCAATGGGTCAGAGCTGATGACTAGCCAGCGAGGTCAGCCGGCTCGCGGCAGGCTTCATCCACCCTGCAGTTTTACTTATGTCATTTCCAGCCTTCCTACCTGAAGCCTCTCCCAGGATCCTCACTTAACAGACATGGAAGTGACTGAATAGAGACACCCAGAGACTGTCCAAGGAGAGGTGACACATGTGCAGTCACACAGCTGGCTAGGGTATGCACACCCTCTAGGCCCAGACTGGTACAGTTTCCAGATGTTGTTTAGAATCCCAGTCCTACTGGTCCCTAGCTGAGGGTATTACATTGGGCTTGGTGGTCAAGCTCTTGAGACTCAGTTTCTTCTCTGTAGAGAAAATAAAACACCACCATATGTTACGAAAATATAAATGGAATTTAAAATTAACCAAGCACATAATCCAAAGTACAATTAGAAGCTTAATAAATGCTCCTTCCCTTCTTTCTCTTCTTCTCCACCCTGCCATATGGCAAGGAGGCCTTGGAAGACAAACATTCACACTAGCACATCTTGCCAAACAGCCAGTTCAGTGCTTAGTGACTAGGGGATTTATTCACTAGGCTTTACAATCATCCACTCAGTCAAAGAATCAGTCACAAAGCTGCTGTCATTATTTTCCAACTAGAAAAAGGACTAACTTAAGTGGGACTGAGGGTTACATTGTCTCTTGGGTTCTGAAAACTCCTGGCTCCCACTTCTGGTGATATGCATCTTTATTCTATGTTCATTAAACTCTCAGGATCAGCTTCTCTCACAAGAGGAAGAAGTAGTGAAATATGTGCCTGTGTGAGTCCTGCCCATGTTCTGCCTTCATGGGCTTTCACTGGCTTGCAGAACAAGTGTTTTGACTTCTAGTTTACTGTTGGAGTCAAAGAATGGGTATCAAGAGCAGGTGGGAAAACCACAGCAGGCTGCCAGAGTGGGAGATTTATTCTCTCCTCTCCTGACCAAGTCACTTCGATTGACTGCACCCCTCTGCCTAAGGCCACAGGTGCTGTCAGGCAGTCCCTGCTCTGCTGGACTTGGTAACCACTTCCTCTTGGTGCTCTGAGAGGGTCAGTAGTAGCTCCTGCTGTCAGGAGCTTCAGGACTCTACCATCTCTTCTTGAATTCTTTTACTCTGTGCACACCTTTGTAAATAATGCTTTATTTAGTTCTCCTTTATCTTGCATGTCATCACTTGCATCACAAGTTACACAGCTCCCACCCCCACTCCTCACATCTACTTTCTAGATCTACCAGATCCCAGCCTGGATTTTTAAAAGCTCAATAAATAATCACCACTTAGTAAAGCAAAGATGAACTGAATGGAAGAGACATCACATCCCCACCCAACTCCTAGGCTGAGATGCAAGCCGAGAGCAAATATGAAATCCATGGATGCCACCCTCATTTTACTGAGCAGATGCAAGACAGGAGAGCTAGGCTGGGTTCCCAGAAGAGCTGCCAGGGGCTGGGGTCTGTTCTGAGTTAGAGGGACACATACTGTGTTCATTTTCAGTTCTTCAGCATTGTTTCTTTTTTTTAGGTTTAGCACTGGATCAGAATCGGAAATGGCCCTCATGCGATGATGGTGGAGGCAGAGTTTAATTCTTTTATTAACCCCATTTGGGATAAAGCTGGTTGCCACATTGTAAACATAGCAGAGCCCTTAAACAGATTGCTAAGAAAGGGAATACAATTGATACCACCAGAATAGATCTTTTCCTACTTGCACCCCAGGGGGAAATAACTGTCATGGGCACCTCTTATATCTCCTCCTTGAACACACTTCACTTACAGAAATTGCCCTAAGATGGAACTGAAGCACACCAGTCAATCTCTGTTTCATCTGCTTTTGCCAATTCACCTGCACCCTATTAACAGTTCTCCAGGGAAATGGGTGGCAAGCTCGAGTTATTCAAGACTATTGAGTATTATCTGACTTCACTAAAATCTGCAAATAAGAAGCATATATAGGAAATGGGCTAAGAAGTGAAGAAAGCTTTTTAAAAAGTCATGTAGATTGCTCAGCTAAAAAGAACAGGCTCAGAGAAAATATGGTGAAAATTGAGGATATTTTATTGGTGCTAGGAAGCATTTGAACTATTCCAGCTCACGGATTTTTTCACAGTAACAAAGAGCCACTTGAATAAGATTGTCTTTGAGCTGATAAGCAATATAATGAAACAGTATATTAATAGAGTCTATAAAGTAGGGGTAAAAGGCTTTTTGGCATTGCTTATCAAAATAAGAAGAATGTACCAATTAACTGAAAAGATAAACTGTAGTCAAAGGAATGTTATAGACCATCCAGAGATACTCATATGATCTTTTGTGATTATTTTAAAGTTTCTATTTGCAGAGAACAGATAAGAAAATTGAAATTTTTATTAGGCTTTCTGATGTAACAGTAAGAAAAATCAAAGGATTATTTTTGACTTGTTATAAAATGAGTTATGAGGTGAAATTTGTGACTTATGAAGGGAAATTTCTCACATATGCAGGGGAAGAAATTGAAAAGAATTGAGAAACTCAACAAATTTCTGATTTTTTTTTAAAAAACTGGGTAAACGAGGGCTGGAGAGATAGCTCAGCAGACTAAGTGCCTGCTTAGGCAAGCACAGGAGCTGGGGTTTGATCTTGATCGCCAGCACCACATGCCATGCCAGCCCTGCACCCAGGCCCACTGAGTCAGTGACCTAGTCCAGGTGTGGTGGTGCAAGCCTATAATCCCAGCACTCAGGAGGGTGAAAACTGGAGGCTTACTATGAGTCCAAGCTGCATAGTGAGACCCTGCACAAAATACATAAACAAAAATACAACAAACAAACAAACAAAATTGGGCAAATGACCTGGAAGCAGGAGTCTCCTTCTTATATTTCTTTGGCAGAAATCATTCTGAATTAAATCATGGAATCATGGAATTTTCCACCCTTATCTCAGTTTGATCCACAACATACACTGTGTCAAAGCTTCCAGTCGCTTGACAGGTGCTGAGCTGCTATGGCAAAAAAATGAGCTGCGTGGGGATGGATTTTCTCTCTGAGGATGATGAGAGAAGCATGTTAGGGCCGAAGATAGAAAAACACTCATTGAGGAGCGTCTGGTAGTAGCTGAAGACCCAGCACTCAGACACTCATGGCCCCACACTCTGGTTGGTAAGCCCAGCTTATCAGTGGTGCACTTCCTCTTTTCAGTGCTAGGGTTTGGATCCAGGGTCTTGCACACACTAAGAAGACACTGTCACTAAGCACTATTCCTAGCACCAGCTGCATGTTTGAAATTGGACACACTTTACTCTCTTGGTTTTCTAAGTTTTCTAGAATGCAAACACACAGCAGCACTCCATGCATGTTAGAAGACACACAGTGTGGGTTCTGGTTCCAACGCCTTTGCTCACCGGCAGCAGGGAGCTGGGGAGCTGAGACTCCCTGTCCTATTTGTGCTTTGTGTGCCTCTGCTGCAAAGAGGGGCTCATAATAATAACAACATCATATGTTACCATTCGGAAATGCTATGCTTGGTCCATGGAAAGTATCCTGCACATGTTGGTTGCCATCATCATTGTTATTAACAACACTTGTCAAATCAGGAAAACAATGTTAGAAAAGTAATACTTGACAAGTGCTACTGAGAACAAGCATACACTGTTTATGTTAATGTTAAAACCATAAAGCCATCTGTGTGTAACTACATGAGAAGAAAAGACTTCTATGTATTTGTTACCAACACCGACAGTAAGAAAACTGAGGCTCAAAGAATTATAGAGATTGGCCTGCCGTAGTATGGGTAGTTGATTCTAAATCAATGCAGAATCTGACATTTCCTGGCCTGCATACAAAATTTTATTAGTAAAGAGGTGGCTTCTGGCATCAACACTGTAGCTAAACCTAGTAAAGATTTGTCAGCAAAAGGTTCATGACAGAAACACACCAAGGAAGTGGCCAAATCGCCAAGGTTACCCTCCAGCACACACTTCTGGGTCAGCATCTACTTAGAAAAAAAAAAAGAACAAGGAATGAGTTGGTCCTGTCTTGGACCTCTGAATGTCTCAACTTTTCAATGGACAAGGATTAAGGAAGTTTCCTACCACTTACAAACTTAAGGACAGGTAATCATGTTCAAATTTCAGCAAAGAAGTCAAATATTCTTTGCTCCCCTTGCTCCACCAGTGCCCATCTGAAATTGTGCTACCTGTCTGCACAGCTGTGAATATTCAACAAGTGCTCTGACCCTGTCTGGCCCTTTCTGTCCCTTTTCCCCTCCTCTCCATTAAGCACCAAAATAAATAACATTTGTCCCAATTGCTCTTTTAGTGCACAGGCTGGAGAAGAAATTATAATCTCTGTGGAAGGGAAGCATGGTTAGTCAACCTGACATTGCTGTCATCTTGTAAGCTGGGCATGTTGATTTATTCATTTATAGCCTCCTATTTTCCCTGTTGCTGGGACTGAGCTCTTCCATCGATCTCACCCTGCCAGCAACATCCAGACACAGAAGGTGAAACCTGTGAGTGCATGGGTGCCTAATGAGGGGCTTCCTGCTGCAGAATGATAGAATCCTGTTGCCCAGTGCTTCAGGGTGTGATATCAGGGATGAAGAACATTTTCACAAAGCTGAAGGGCTGAAAACGAGAATGCATTAGAGAGTTGTTTGTTACTTACAAGACTCGGAGGTTCCTGAGCCCAGCAAAGTCCATCTTGGTGATCCTGGTGATGTTATTTCTGTCCAGGTCACTGCAATGGGATAATAGTTCAGGTCAGATTTTTGTGGGTTACATTTATGGTCTATTCAATCCAGACAGGGTTGGGCTGGAGGGACGTTGCTGCTTGTCAGGGAGAAGGCAATTACAATGATTAATGATATCCCTTTAGCATACCCAGCTAGCCTTAAGGATATTGTGTGGAATAAGCCACTCATCATATACATAGCAGAGCTATGTAATATTTCTCTGCTGTCTGGCTTCTGTGGATCTTTCTACAAGTAACAAACTTTTTCCTGCATGTCCACCTCCTCTAGTTTTCAGGTCATGTCATACTTGGAAGCTGACCTATCTTCCCAATGCTAAGACTCCAAGGATGGGTATCTGATCCAGGCTAGCCTTGTAAGTACCTTCAGTCCCTCTGACCACAGTAACTGCTTCAGGGATGAGTGGATCACTTAAATGAACAATAACTCTATCTGATACAATCGCTAAATTGCTCAGGGTTTCTCTAAAAGACAGGCCGCTGCTGCAGCCATGTTCCAGGGTTTGGGTGTGGTGGCAGACACCTGCAGCTTTAGCACTGTGGGAGACTAAGGCAGAAGAGGTACAAGTTTAAGGCCAGCCCAGGGAACTCAGTGACTTAATGAGACTCTGTCACAAAAGAAAAAATAAAAAGGGCTGGGAATGTAGCTCAGTGCAATGTCCTCGGGTTTAGTCTTTGGTACCCATCTACCCCACCCCCAAGAAAAGATTGTTTTTAAGAAGAAGAAAAGCAGAATTCTTCACACCATCTTAAGAATGCACTTATGCCTGAAGTCATGTACCTCTGCATGTTGATATTGCATGCTATCTCCTTTGTATTTTGGTTTAATTCAGTTTGAATTGAATTTTCCATCTCTTGAAACCAAAATAAATCATTACTGATTTTGGTATATGTGTAAGACACTAACAGATAAAGCAATCTTCTCCAACATAAAAATCAAACTCACCTATCTTCAACTAGTTTTAAAACTCCCCAAGGGCAATGATCATGTATCATTTTACCCCATCGCAGAACAGAGTAGAGCACGTGCCCAGCACATAACAGAAATAACTATGCTAATCTCCTACATGAAGAGGGTTGCATGGATTATTTCTGCTTCCCTTGCAAGTTGTACGTGGTTGAAAATGGCCCTAAAGAGAAGAGCTCGCTATGGAAAAGCTGAAAGCTTTATGGTGGTAGAATTGGGGTTAGCATGAAGAGGCACCATGAGGGTAGAAAGCCAGAGTGAAAGGAAAACTGAACATAAGAGTGAACTGAGAACAACTGTACAAATATTCAGTGTTCACTAAAGTCCTCTAAGGCTGGCGACAGTAGCAAGAGAAACCATGAATAATACGTTAAAATTCATAGTATGGATGTTAAGCAATTAGTTACCATAAAACTTGCCTCCTTTATGAGAAACTGAACAAGGATCTTAGCTCTTAGAGTCCTACAAGTTATCTGTAAATTTGCTTTGCTTTTCTCCATGACATTTATATTTATTACTTAGTGGCAGGACCTGTTCTGGATAAGATGTCATTCAAAGATTTCACTATTGCACAAACCTCATGGAGTGTATGCAACATCACTAGGAGGTATAAGCTTATGGGATCACAGACATATGTGCAACCCATCACTGACCAAAATCTCATCATAGGACACATGATTTGCTAAGAGGCATTCCCAATGATAGGTCCCCAGCCAAATGTCCACCATTTCTTTAGTTTTCCTCATCGGAACGTAAAGTTACCATTGTGCAACTATGCCCCCAAAGGACTTGGGAGTCATACAATTGACAAAGGAAATAGTTTTCAATTCTATCACTTTGTGAGAGGAATGATCCAGCTGATATCAAAGATAATACTGAAGTTGCTTGGTGTGGTGGAACGTGCATGCAATCCCAGCTACTGGGAGGGTTGCAAAAGGAGAACTGAAAGTTTGAAGTGAGCCTGGACAACTTAGCAAGTTTGTGTCTCAAAATAAGTAAAATAGATTGGGGATCTAGCCCAACATTCCCTGGGTAAAATCCTCAATACCAAGAAATACACAAAAAACAAGACTACTGAAATAAAAATCAAGTGAGTCTCCAAGTGCCTCCACTGGCTACAATCTCTTTTTCTCATCCAGTCTTCCGTGACCTAGGACCACAGCCCCAACTTGTTCTCTAGGTAGCCCACCAAGGAGAAGGTGGACAGCCTACTGGGGTCATGTGGAGTGGTGGTAAAGGGAGAGCAAGTAGTCCACTGGGAATAAAGCAGGTTGGCTGGGGCAAGGGTTAGACACCAGCAGGAGGGCTGGAGTCTGTGTGAGCTTTTAACCACACTGCACAATGTTCTTACCTCCTGTAGGAATTGAATCGATGTCTGGAGACCTCAAAAATTACAAATATGACAATGCAACTAAGAGTTTAATTACCAAGACACGACTTGGGGCTGTGGCAGCTTGTGCTGTTGGCTATTGCACCAATATTTTCAATTAACATTTATTAGAGGAAAGAGCACACAATGTTTGTCCAAAATGTGATGGACATGCCAGGATGAAGTGTGCTGAGGGTTCCCCAGGTACAGAGTCAGGGTGTGAGAGGCGAGCTTCAGATCTGAGCAGTCCTGAGATTAAATACCCACCGAGTGCCCTATGAAATGATGTTGGAGCAGTTCACTTCCTTTCTAAGGCTCAATTTCTCTACTGACAACTGCAGGATGATGATGCTCACCTCAGCAACCTGTATGAGTTAAATGAGATAATGTATACACAGCACTTAGCCTGCACTTGCCAAGAAGTCCAGCAGCTGTGAGCACTGCAATTAGTTGAAGTGCAGCTATTTCCTCTACCTCCCCTCTGCTATTTCTGCTAAGAGAAGCTGACCACCTCAACTTTGTGCCTTTACCCAAGAGACTGCCTGTTGCCATGCTGTTTTTCTATGGATAAAAAGACAGATTGATTTTGTGGCTGATGCATACAATGATAGCACCAAGAGGGGCTCCACCCCACGGCCTCTGCTTCTGATGACTATTTGCACAGTGTCCGCATGTGGAGTGATACAGGGGACCAGAGGGAAGGAAGATGCTCTCCCAGTGCACTGAGCTCAGGGACTCTACTCTGGGTCACAGAGAATTCAGGGGCGTGAGGGCTTTGAAGGGAGACAGGTCCAAGATCAAATCTCAGTCCCATCCCCAACACCAGCTATGTGTATTTGAGCAATGCATTCAACTTCTCTGTGCCTCCATGCTTGGTAGAGCCTCTCCTGTTCATAAACACTCCTGGCTAAACACAGGGATTCCTTAAATTGAAACTGAGGGAATCAGTGCACGTCAGCACCAGATGAGTCCTGAACCATTGGTAAACACTGTGGTCTCAAAGGCGCCTGGATGGAGAAACAAGGTAGGTATCTGGGCCTTGGGTGAGGAGTGTGTTTTAAAAGTGTGGTCGTCATTGGCTCTCTGACAGTGGCCATCTAGAGGTGTGCAAGGGCGTCTAAGCATTCAGCCTGCCTGAGCCACACAGAACAAAAACGAATTGTTTTTGGCCATGTGAAAGATATATAATGCGGTTCATACACATATGCAACGAAACATCATTAAGAGTGTTTTATTATAACATTTGGGGTGGGTAGAAGGACTGACCACGGGCTGAAGTTGGCTCATGCCCAGTAGCACAACCATCTCTCATGGACCTGAGCTGGCCTCTGACACGACTGGGCAACGAAGAGTATGGGGAGTGATGCTTGGGGTTTTTGGGGCTGTTTGCTTCTGTCTGTCTCTCTTAGAGCACTTAACACTGGATCCTTACACAGAAGCCACACATGTTTTCTTTGTGCCCAAGTCACAAAGTTCCCCTCCAGCCCTTCCCACTCTTTTCCATCCCTCATCTTGGGCTCAAGTCAGCAGATACAGTGGTGACTCTCGGGACAGCAAATGGCAAAGGGCTGAGCCTGCGGCTGCTGGCCTGGGGTGGAGACCTCTCCTCCCATTTACCTGCATCAGACTCAGACATGCTGCAGTAATGGCTCCTGAGGAGGATTTGGGACCTGTTTGTTATAGCAGGCAAATCCTTTCCTTTTTCTTATCTTTTCAAAAGCTCTGACAAGTAGGTGTTATTACCTTCCTTCCATGGATAAAAACTCTATGGCTCAGGCTTCTTAGGAGCTGCTATTTGCTGAGCCCATACAATGCAACAACCACTGTGCTAAGGAGTCTGAGTTCATTTTCTCTCATCCAGATAGCAGTCACCTGTGTTTGGGACTATTATCTCATTTTTCACATGAGGAGGTTGATGCTTGGTCTCCCCTACCTGGCCCCCACAGAAGGTTTCTGCCCATAAAGGAACTTGCATGAGGTCACACAACAGAAGATGGCAAGGAGGGAATTAGAATCTCATCTCTCCAAATACAGAGGGCATGGTTTTAGCACATCCTGTCTATCTACCTGTAGAATGTAAGCATACTCTTCTGTGTCATGTTATAAAAGAGAGAGGGAGAGAGGAAGAAGGAGAGAAGAGAGAGAAGAGGGAGAGAGGAAGAGAGGGAGGGAAAGAGAAACAGAGGGAGGGAGAGTTGGGGAAGAGAGAGAAAGGAGAAAGGAGATAGGAAAGAGAAGAGGGAGAGAGAGGGAGGGAGAGAAGAACAGATGGAGGGAGAGTTGGGAGAAAGAGAGAGAGACAGAGACAGAGACAGAGACAGAGAGACAGAGACAGAGGCAGAACTTCTATCCTCATGTCTTGGGAGGAAAAAAGAGAAAGAAAAAAGAAAGGCACATTCTTGGTGCCCTTGCTGTCTTGACTCCAGCCAAGATGCCACGCTTCCTCCCCACTTCCCAGGAGGCCAGGGTCAGTGGGGATGCTGAGCCTGTCTGCAAAGTCCAGGAAGAGGGGCTTTCTTGTGGACGCTGGGTGTCTGCTGTGCTGTGCATCATCTGCCATGTTGCCTCCATAAACAAGCATCACCATGGTGATCTCCTACATTATTTTCCCCCATCCCCATCAATGAATCATAAACCGATGCTAAGGCTTGGAGTTATGTGGTATTTTCATTTCTGTTTGACACCCTGGGTGGAGCAGGAAGGAAGAGGAATTCAGAACAACATTTGAAAAGAATGAAACACAATACGAAACAAAAATGGGCATGCTATTGTCCCTACCATGGCACATGTGCATTCGTGTCCTTTTTTAATTCATTTTTCAGCATTGCTGCAGAAATGTCTTTGTGCTGTGGGACATGTGGGAAGAGGGAGGAGTAAAACTCTATCCTCACTAAAACAGCACAATGTAGAAAAAGGACATCAGTGGAAAACACAGAAGACATAAACCTGACTCCCAACCTCTATACTTCTTAGCTGTGTGGCCCTGGGAAGGAGACAGTTTTATTGAGCCCCAGATGTTATTATTGTTGCTATGACTTTTATAAAATATGACCCCAAATATCAGCTGTACAGGATTACCCCAAGGCTCAAGAGAAAGAGCAGGAGAGGAAGTGGTTTCTGAACAGCATTCAGAGCAGTTCATTTTTTATCCACAGCCAACAATGGGTAGGAAGGAGATGCAACCATGTAGGCCAACGTGTACTCTGGAAAAGGTGCTTATCTGTGCCTGTGGAACAGACAGATGGTCCCAACTTGTGGTGGTTTGATTAGGATTTTTTAACTGTGATGGTACAGAAAAAACCACTCAGGCAATCATTCTGTTTTTTAATAAACTGTAACAGAGATCTAACACTTTGCTATACATACACTTTGTGTTAGATGACCATGCCCAACGGTGGGCTAAAAGAAGTGTTCTGAGCGTGTTTAGAGCAGGCCTGGCTAAGTTACAGGTTCGTGCGATATATTCACTTTCAACTTACAATGTGTTTTCGTTTCAAAACGAGTGTTTTGGCATGCAACCTATCATAGGTAAGGAGCACCCGTGTATCACTAGAGAAGACAACACTGGTTCACATCCCTCTTTAAGACTAACTGTTCCCCAAACAAGTATATACACAGGGCTGCCCTCTGGGTGGCAGGAGAGAAGATAGGGTTTCAATAAAAAGTCAACTTGTATGAGAGGCCACGCAACATGGGAGTTCCATGCTACATGCAAGCAGAGATTAGGACTTAACTCCCTTTGGGCATAATGGGCACAGGGTACTTGAGAAGAGTAGGGGTCAGACAACATGACCTATAAAACCGGGTCACATTTAAGATCTATAATTCTCATATTTTGGAAGCCATAATCAAGTTGATTTCAAAATTAAAAGAATATAGTTTGATCCTTGCCCTCAAAAAGCTAGTTGAGGAGATGAACTGAGACTCATAAGAAAATTATGAAGCAAGCTAAGAATTTGCAAAAGTAAATGTTAAGAGACGTCGTCTACATTCCATGAGGGGTGGACAAGGAGAGACATGTGGGGCACCAGGATCAGGAATTCAAAGGGAAGACCTCATGAAGAAGACAGGAAGGGCGTGCACTGCGGGACTATCGGGAGAGCAGAGCAATGGTGGGGCTTACGAAGGAATACAAATGTGGAGCACATGGTAGGAAGCTCTTGAACAAGGTTTGAATGTTGTGACAATACACTCACATTTAAGGTCACAAAACATGATGGGAGTCCCTCAGAGATTGCCCTGCTCAGCAAAGAGGGAAAGTACCAACTGAGATGCCCCCTGGCTCCGATTTCCAATTAACTCCAAACTAGTGGGCCAGGTGGCATGGGCTTCCATGGTGGTTACCTGCTCTCTGTTCCTTCCCTCTGAGGAAGCTTTCACACAGCTGGCTCTCATGTCCTTTCACCTCCACGTGATATGGGCATAAGAGGAGAAGGAACTACAGAATGCAACAAGAACTTCATTCCCCTGGCTTCCTCCTGGAGAGCTCAAGGCGTTAGCCTGTGTGGCTCCCAAGAAGCTTCCCTCTGGGACTCTGTGGGCTTCAGTGCCTTTTGCTTTGTCTCATGTCTTCTGACTGACACATAGAAACTGCCCAGTGGCTTCTGGGCACCTATGGTTCTACAGCACTCCTTGCGGTTTCCTGAACCGGAACCGCATCCATACCTCTGAAACAGTCCTCATGCAAATCAATTTCTTGGAGTAATGTTAATTTGAGTTTTTCACCTGTTTCCTGTTTCTTACTGATATTGATTCCATCACCAGCTGTGCCCTGACCCTTAAGTTTCAAGGGCTGCCATGCATTCTAGGATACAACAGGAAACAAAGTTGTCATGCTTCCTGCTCTTAAGAAACTCAGGAGTTTAGTGAGGAAGAAATAAAGGAGTAATTGCCACAGACTGCAATAAACACTTTACCTCATAGATGGGCTGTTCCCTAAAATGACCAAGTAATAAATAATTTGGATGTTACCAGCCACACCTTCTATTGTGACTGTTCAACTCTGCTCCATTCAACTTACACTATTCACCTCTAGCATGAGAGCAGCCACAGGGATACAAAAGTGGCATGGCTGTGTGCTAATAAAACTTTATCAACAAAAAAGAGTAATTAAAAAGGCTGGATTTGGACAAGGGGTAGAGTTTATAGAGTCCTACACCAGAAGCATAAATAAAAGCTTACAAGAGGATATGGAGGAGGAATATGGAATTGCAGGGGCATGGAAAACTTTCAGGAAAAGGTGACATTTTAATGGAGACCTCAAAATAAAATAAAATAAAATAAAATAAAATAAAATAAAGATCTGAACCTAGACAGGACAGGGAGAAAGAATGCCAGGTGAAAGAAATGGCCCAGAGGCATTACCACAGGAAAATGTAAGCAAATAGGGCAGGACTGTTAGAGCACATTGCAAGGAAAAAGAGGTCTTCCTTCCTTCTCTTCCCTTCCTTCTTTCCTTCATTCCTTCTTTTCTTTCCTCCCCCTCTTTCCCTCTTCCTTCCTTCCCACTCCCCCCCGCCTTTTTTTTTTTTGTAGTTTAGGGAAGAGTCTACAGGGTGCTCAAGGTCTCAGTACTAGATTTGACTCAGTGATCCGCCTGTTTACAGCCTTCCAAGAGCTGAGATTATAGGCATGCACCACCACGCCCAGTCTCAATTGCTGTCTCCATGTTCCCTGGGGGCAGGGCTGGCACAGTAGGCCCAGGGATTGAACCTCCAGCCCCTGCTTGCAGGTGCTTTAATCCACTGAGTTATCTGGCTGACCCACTCTTCCTTCCTTTTTTAATTTATTTGTTTTTTTCCTTTCAACCTTCTTTCCCTCCTGTAAAAAAATTAATAGCCACTTACTCTATACCTGCCATTATGCTTGAGGCTTAGGAAAGAATTCTAAACAACAAACGAGTTCCTTTAAAAAAAAATTGACAGATTCTAAGGTGTCCCTAAGGTCAGCACCTTCCCTTCTCTTTGAGCGCAGCCAGGACTTAGAGATTTGGTCCTCATCAGTGGGATATGGCAAAGATGATGAGATACCCCCTTTGAGGCATGTTCCATATAACTGTAATGCTTGTCTTGCTGGGGAACTCCCTCACTTGCTCTAGCTGTGATGAAATAAGTGGGCATGTTAGGGAGACCTACACGAAAGGAAGCCAGGGCAGCCTCCACCAACTGCCAGGCAGGAGCTGAGGGTGATCAGTGAGAACCGGAAGCCCTGCACCCAATACGCTTCAAGGGACCAAAATCTACCAACAACCTTGAGACCTGGGAAGTAGACTTCTCCCCAGTCAAGCCTTGCGATGAGATCTCAGCTTCAACCAACCACCACGTGAGACCTTGACCCAGAGGCTCAAGCCAACTGGGAGACAAAATGTGTGCATTCGCCTAAGTTGCCAAGGGGTAGCAGGACTGTTAGGCAGCAAGGGAAAATGAAGAAAATAGGTGGACATAAATAGATAACAGGCGTGCAGATTACAGTAAAAATAAGCAAGAATTAGTTTCAGGTTGAGGAAGAGAGAATGAGATAGAGTAAGAGAAGAGGAGGTCCTGCTTGTTTTGGGAGTCAAGAGGACTTCTTGGGAGGAATGCTGGGTCTGAGACAAAAGGAAAAGGAGCCAGCTGAGGGAATGATCCAGAAGGAAAGAGAAGATTCCAGGAAAAGAAAAGAAGCAAAAAGCCTTGCAGGCAGAAGACCTTTAGATACCCTAAGCAAAAAGTAATGATGTTCACAAGAAGGTGACTATAGCAGAGACTCCAGAGAAGTCCACAGAAGGAGGTGACATCCAGCCTAGAGCATCCATGGACCTGACACCACGTTTTCACCAATCAGAATTCCAGAAGGGGGCAATAGAGAAGTGACTGGTTTAATAGCCATCAGCCTCTTTTAGTGACATAAAGCCCATCACCATCAACTGGACTCATTCCACTCAAACACCAAGCTCCACTCCAAAGCGCCAGGGCATTGGAGCCAGGTGGATCTCATCACTGTCCTCAGCTTGCCTCATTGAATTCTCCCTTCTATATAGCCCCAGATGTTTATGGGGCGCCTATGGGATCCAGGAATTGTGCTAGGCACAATTAACCAATTCCTGTTATTTGCCAGCCTTGAATGCCCTCAGTCTCCTCCTTCCAGGCAAATCCCACTGCTATATGACGGGTTCAACTGTGCACCATAAATGATGCTCATGGAAGTCCTAATTGCTGCTAATCTGAATCCAAACTCTATTGAACATGAAGTCTTCACAGACATCCTCAGGTTTAAATGAAGTCATTAGGGTAAGCCCTGATCCAATATAATGTCCTGCTAAGAAAAGAGGCACACAGGGATGACTCCTGGTGACAACCGTCACAGAGATGAGAGTGACACCTCTGAAAGCCAAGAACACGCAGGAAGCCAGCTCTCACCAAAAGCCTGGAAGCACAGACAAAGGGTTCTCACTGTACAGATTTGAGAGGGAACATGGCCCTGCACACATCTCCATTTCAAGTTTCTAGACTCCAGGAATGGGTAAGGATAGCTGTTTGAAGGTCCCTAGTTTGTGATATTTGTTACAGCAGCCCTAGGAGACAGGTACACCCACGTTAGGCTTCCTCCCACTGGGCTGCAGCCCTCCCCCGTAGGTCTGTCCCATGCTGCTCTCTCCCTTCCCTGAACTTGTGACCTGGGTCACTTAGCCTCTGCACAACTCATTTTGGTGTTTCGTTACATTTCTTTCACCTCGTGTGCTGCTGCCTGTTTCCTGAATGCTTGACTGTTCTCTCCACAGACCAAAGTGTGCCTTTCACACTTCCCCTGGACACCTTGGACAAAGGCAGTTCCCTTGGCAAAACTCAGGAAAATGAGTCTTCTTGAGGTAGTAAAGCAAAAGGGCTTAAAGTAGATTTTTTCAGAATTTTCTTGTCAATGTTTTCTGGGGTCAATATTACTTCTCATGCTTCTTACCTCATAAAATGTGTTTAAGAAAGTAGTGCAGTTGGCTTAAAGACTCTCCCTATAGCTAAGGTGACAAGGAGAGCAAAGCTAACCGAGACTCTGGAACTTGGGTTGTTCAGCCCAAGAGGACAACTTCAGCTGAGCCTGGGGCCAGTCCTCAGGAGCTGCCTGCACTGTCCTGTCCTGATGGGTGTCATTTTGTCTTTGTTTCCTCTCTGAGCCAAAGGATCTAGTGCATCCAGCCACCAACTCGCTGGAAGACAAAAACCAGCGTGTGTTCGAGAACCATCTAATTTCTATCCCACCAGCTCTCAGGCATCTGTGTTTCCCTGGGGATCACCCTCATACAGCTCTCATCTCATACTTTATCTCTCCAGACTCCCTCCCCCTACCCCAGCATTATTCAAGGATCCACTGATTTCTTTTTCACTTTATTCTCATCAGTTATATAACTACATACAAGTTTAAAAACATATGTATGCATTCGGGAAAGAAATGACTGAATTTGATTTTAAAACTGGCTTCACACTACCACAGTTGTTTGGGAACTCAGCCTCCCTGGGCTACATTTTTGGCTTGGCAACACTCTCGCATATATAATTCTACACCTGCAAAAGCTTGCAGCCAGCTCTGTGCAGACAGCTACCTGCAGGGAAAAGAACAGGCCAGACAGGGGGCAACCTGGATGGTGACTGTGGCTATGGGGAAGACTCTGCAGAGAGACGGCAGGGTCTCTATTTTGTCTTCCTTGCAATAGGAAACCTCCTGTCCACCTTCTTCTGTTCAGTGTCAGTATCCAGCGATAAAGGGCATGTGTGGGACACAACAAGCTTTTTTTGCTGAGGGCAACAGAGTAGAACTTGCAAACTGGTTGCCGCCTGGCAAATTCTGGCCCACAAATGTGTTTAGTCTAGTTCTCACTGTGATTTTCACATGTGCAAATTAATTGCCAAATTTGGAGCATTTCATATACAAATCTGGACTTTTAGCTTGGCTCCAAACATCAGGCAAACATAATTCTGGGCCTTCAAGGCCACCATAATCTGAGACTAAGAAGCAGCTGTACACTTTGGTGGGGCTTGTGCACTATAATTTGCCAGTCCACCTGATCTGATTCTTAACTTAGGTTACTTGCTTCATTATCATTGGCATTTGGGTTTGCAAGCTCTTTTACAGACCATAATGCTAAGGAAAATGAGTCCTTGAATCAAAGAGCTTGGGCTCTAATCTTAACAGTTATATGAGTTAGGTAAGCCCTAAGTTTTTCTTTATCTGTCTATCTATCTATCTATCTATCTATCTATCTATCTATCTATCTATCTATCTATCTATCTATAAGACAGGGTCTCACTATGCAGCTCAGGCTGGCCTTGAGCTCACTTTGTAGTCTAGGCCAGCAACCATCCTCCGGTCTCTGCCTCCCAATTTCTAGGTTTACAGGCATGTGCCACCATGCCTGACTTATTTCCTTGTCTTTAAAATGGACATTAGCAAGAGTTTCTACCTCTGATATTTTGAGGACTAAATGAGAGGACACATATGAAGTGATTTTGCCCTTGGCTTAGTCATGTAGTATCAAGCAGTAACCAATACCATCCATTTGGTGGCTGTTATCCAGGCAAAAGATGAGCGCTTGTAAGAAGGATAAGGTGTTAGCAGGACCTTGCTGCCTTGTTAACATTAGAGGGGACCGTATCACATCCCCAGAATTCCCTTTCTTGGCTCCCTCCCTAGGCACATTGTGAGAGATTGTACCCTCTACTTCCAGGAAAAAAAAAATAGAAGTGCAGTCCCATGTAAAGTCTTCCTATGGTAACTTCAGTCATGCAGTCTTGGTAATGACCACCAATCCAAAGTTCTACCGTCCACGTCTCTATCATGCCCAGCATCTTAAAACCTCCCAAATTCTCTTCAGAAGGCCTTTAAAAGAACCCAGCCTCATGCTGTTTAGACAACTTGTGACTGAATAGCTCCTCGAGTAATGGGAGTCAGAACACACAGTCCCCAAAAAAGATTAGAATCAGCCTTCAAAAAGTGGCAAGAAGCACCAGGAACATAGTCTGGAAGGGACAGTGCTGTGTGCTCACCAAACTGTTTCATTTCCCTTCAAGGTAAACAGCAAGATTAAATTTCCTACATCCTTTTCATCTAACTGGGACCATGGGACCACTTTCTGATGAAAAGAGTATGGATGGAAGTAATAGATGCCATTTCCAGACAAGGCGATAAAACATTCTGCACCGCTTTACACAGTCGCCACTTTTTGTGTCCCTGGCATGTAGAGACTACGTGTCAAAAATGGCGGTGTCTCATGGAGTGGGACACCTATGTGACAATATGGAGTTTAAACCACTCTGCTCCCTGGGCCAACTGCACTGAACTTTGACATTAGGAAGAGGAATAATATAGCTTTATTCTTCTGCCACTGCTACATAATTTGTTCCTTCAGCACAGCCTTGTCTATGCTGACAGACACCTGGCAACCTACATAGAGGGAAAGGCTGTGACAGAAGTTAGACATCCATGATGTTTCTTATACTCTAATTTATTACACCATCTTGGAGAAGTTATTTCCCGTGTTTAAAAGGAGGCAAATGAACTGGTTGACCCCCTAGGGTCACAATCTATAATTCTTACTGGCATTTGGACTTTTATTTTTTTAAATTATTTTATTTTATTTATTTGGTATAGGGTTTGCTATGCAGTTCAGACTTGTAGTGATGCTCCTATTTCAGCCTTCCCAATGCTGGGTTTATAGGCATGTGCCATCATGCTCGGTTTTGGGGCTGGCACAGTGTGCCCAGGGTTCCAGGGCCAGTATGGCATGTGGTATTAATGATCAAACTCTGGTCCTTGCACTTTCTAGGCAGGCAATTAGACCACTCGGCTATCTGCCCAGCCTCAACACAATTTCTTTTAAAGAAGGCCAGCTAACTCCAGTCAACAGAGGTACATTTTGTGGCCAGCTATGTTCTGGACTAAGTAAGTTTCTACCAAATCAGTAATTATTATGCAAGAGCCAGTATGTCCCATCTACCATAATAGGTCGAGCTCTGTCTGCTAAGTGTTTTAATTTCAGAGCTTCTTTTAATACCCACACCCCACTTATGAAGTCAGTGCTATCAGTTGTTTTGAATGGACTAGTGGCACGGACAAGGAGACTAAGGCATATGTCTGTGTCTATGGTCCCGAGTCGCAAAGTACTCAATTAGCATTTATACCCAGCAGTTAGATATCAGTGCCTAGAAATTTATCAAAAATAAATCAAAAGTCCTGAAAAGAGAAAGACAAACTGAAATGGTCTGGTCACATGATTTTAGCATACCCCAAGTTTTAGTAGAATAAAATTCAACTTCTTAAGACCTAGGATCATAGGTTATTTATGTTTGAATCCCCAGGATTCAACACAATGCCTGGCACATAAAAGACACATGTAAATGTGTCCTGAATGACTGAATGATCTGCACTTGAGCTCTGTGTCAAAATTATTTTAATTATTTTATTAAGGATAGGTTGAGAGCCAAGGTCAAGTCAGTGTTTTCTTTATCACAGTAAATCTGGGCATCAGAACTAGAGGGACCATGTAATTCACAGTCCAAACTTCAACACTTCTGTGAATCAAACGGGGCATCCCTAATTATTACACCAGGAAAGCAGGTAGGAAGTGAGACTGTCCTGGCAAAATTAATATCAATGGTAATCTAAGTATAGCTACAAAACGTCCATGAGTTTTGTAAGAAGGGAATTACTCACAAGGGGGGGCCTGGTTGTCTTCCACATCTTTGCTCTTGGTGATCCCCTTCTTCCTACCCTCATGGACATGATGTTATGTCAAAGTCTCTGGCTGTTTTCAGGGAACATCATGATCATGCGTTCGAAAGTCACGAATCTCCAAGCCATACCAGCCTCAGCACATACACATTATTAACTTGTAAAGTAGGTGCAGTAATCAGTTTAAGAAAACAGGAAGGAGCAGCCCAAGGAATGCAATGATTGCTGCAGGAATATAAACATGGCTTGCATTGGAACCAACTACATACTTTGTATAAACACTAATAAAGTGAGTTCAGGCTGAGCTGTGACTTTAAAGGAAATTCTTCCCTATAAACTTGTCCTGCCATGCCCTAATAACTCTTTAATTTGATGCACATTTGAGAAGAATGATTCGCAGTAATCACAGAATAAAGTTAAGGTCTGTTGCAAAGGAGGAGTGGCTGGGAGGGAGGGCACGGAGGGAGGGCATGTGATGCAACTTGGACCTAACACCATCTCCCAGAGAGTTGGCCTTGTTGTTCATTGCACACATGGAGGGAATTTGTCGAGTGACATGCAGGAAATCAGAGACAGGTCTGTGCAGGTTCAACACAAGGAAATTCTGGGTGTCATTGGATGGCGCCATATAAGCTTCCTGGCTGGTCCATGTCTAGTCTGCTTCTCTTGCTGGAGGAAGGAAAGTGGTTTCCACTTGCAAACGATCTCTGCAGTTTCTAGACCGATGCTTTCCCCATCCTGACTACAAAATGGCTCTGCAGCCCTTGTTCAACCTGTGGGCTTTTGAAATGACCAAAGAAGATGATGTAAGTGAAAGGAATTTGTAAACTTTTAAAAATTATGTAAATGGAGGAAATTAGTGCTGTTGGAAAACTATAAAAATTATGACTAATAGTACATTGCCACATGCTGAGCTCTCGTGATATATCAGGCACTACTCATCTCTGAAGCTTCACAGCAATCCTGTGAGGTAGATATTGTTATGATTATTGGGGTTTTATGGGAAACAGAGGTCTAGAGAGATTCAGTAACTTGACACAGTTCACTCATTTTCTAAGTATGCACGGAGTACTGATCCTAAAAGACTGAGCTGGGTGGGCTGCACTATTCTCTTTTTGTTTTAGCTTTAAGGAACTGAAGGTACCAGTTTGCCTCCTTTGTTAGCTTGTGACCAATAAGAACTAGGGTGAATTGGGTCCTCTCCATGTCTTCTGACCCAGCAGAGGAATAGAGTTAAAGATTTTGACTCAATGACTGCAGGTCTTTCCCACCCATGACCACTTTGACCTCTGGCCCCCCTCTTCTGATCCAGGCACAGTAGCACATGGACAAACACAGCTCATGCTACATCTTCCCAAGGCCACAGGAGTGCATGGCTCGGCCCGCATGGTCCTCCACCTTTCTGCAGTGTTTCTCTCTCTTGGCCCAGCTGTTCAGAAGTCCAGTACAAACAGGTCCTCTACCAGGCAGGTCCCAGTCACCCACGAGGCCCATTCCATGCAATGTTCCCCACCACAGAAAGGCTCCCATCTGCAACTGTCAGGAAGCTTGTCAAGCAGTGGGGACCTCCTTCAGTAGAATGAAAAAGAAGAAGAGCTGAAAAGGAAGCGAATGTCTTTACAGTAAGACAGCAGGACTGGGGCAGGCCCACCAACCCCGTTCAGGCAGGAGCCATTCTCCGCCATCTGGCATGGATAAAATGCCAAGGGACAGGAATGAGACAGGGAGGGAAAAGGGCTCGTGTGATTCCAACCAGCCCTTCACGTCCAGACTCAAGGAAGCCAAGCCTCCTTTCATCATCCATGAAACCATATCTTGCTTATTATGACAATTTGAAAACTTCTCTGATTATTCCTTAGAGAATCCAATTTGTTTCCTTTGTAAAGAGGAAACAATTCTCTTCTTAGTTTGGGAGGTGGGGACATTCCATTTATCTTGAGGGGAAAAATCTGTTTCACATTATGAATCACATTCTATTTGTAGGTCTATTTGTGAGGAATAAATCACTACACTTATATTTTAAAAATTTTCTATGGTCTCCTGCAAAAATCCATGAAGACAACAGGAGGGATGCTTCTGCCCCATTCTCCACCACCTCCTACTTTGAAGAGGGAAATTTCTCCTGATTCTCTAAAAATCATCAGCGCAGCCAAGTTATCCAGCATGCCTGACAGAGACTACCAGGCAAACATTCAGTCAGCACTTATGGATGGAGACAAAGTGCAAGGCCCAGGAGAGGGTCTGGGAAGGCACAAGTTAAAATAAATACATAACCTTCAGGTCCCTGTGTTCTAGGGTATGGGTTATAAAGTGCAGCCCTCAGCCCAGATTGAGCCCATTGCCTGTTTTTGTATGGACCAGGAGCTAAGAATAATTTTTATATTTTTAAATGGTTAGAAAAAAAAATAGTATTTCATGGCATAAAAACTACATAAAATTCCAATTTCAGCATCCATAAATAGAGCATTTTTTGGAACACAGCCACACTCATCCATTTGGATTGGGTTTGTGATTGTTTTCATTTTATGGGGACAGGTGAGTAGGTGTCATTGAGACTGTGGCCCCCCGAGACTAGTTAATTACTTGTGGCCCTTCACACAAAATGTTTCTGACCCCTGGTCTAGTTGCTTCTCTTGTCTAGTTAAAGACAAGGAAATGATGGTCACGGTAGTAACAAGAGGACTAACCATCAGCCCAAGAACACAGTGGGTAAAAAAGAACAGTAAGAAGTGTGAGCGTTAGACTCAGGGCTGTTCTGCCCTTGGGAGACAAATGTAAAGAGAATGGGGGGTTACTGAAACCTTTTGTACCTCCATTTCATTATGTGTACAATGGGAAGAATCCTCTATTTCTTGGATTGGACTGTGAATTGAGCCAGTTTATACACATCACAACACATGGAGGGCAATGGCGACTCTATACATGCTCAACTGTCTTTGCTTTTATTACTGCTGCTGTTGCTATCTGTCCAACTCGTCAGCAGTGCATATTGAGAACTCTTGGAGGGAGCATGTACTATGAAGGTGACATAGGGATGGAGGCTCTAATGATAGCTAATATTATAATGAAGCTGTACAGGGTTTTGAAGAAAGGGGAAGCAGTAGGTATTCCAGATGGAGAGAGCATGTTCCATGTATCTTTATTGCTGCCTCTTACTCTTCCATTATGAAGGAGAACAAAATCCAAAGGAAAATGTCAAATCAGTTATGCTCAGACCCTGATCCGGACCCCTTCCCTTCTCCCTGCTCATGGTCCCAGCTTAGCCATCCTGAGATAGGTCCTTGACTCCCATCCCTATGGTCACACCTTGCTCCTGGTCCCTGAAATCCTCAGGCTGTGGGCTATTTTAAGCCCAAATTAAAGACTTTTCTCCTCTGATGGCTGCAATTTCCATCTGTGGTTTGTTTACTCTGACGTGGCTTGGGGCCATGGTGCTGGTGCACAGGGCACTGCACAGAATCAGCCTGTTTTGAGGAAGAGGTAAGGAGCTTTGCAGGACCATTTCAGCACGACGCACTCTCCGTGGAAGATGTAAGTTCACAGATACACAGATAGACAAATAAAACAGCAGAGAGTCCTACATTTCTAGAGATGAATGATAAAAATAGAAACACATCAGAAGTAAGACAACCCTGGAAGCTATGTCAGACTTCAAATCCCAGAAAAATGGATTTGTCACTGTCATCCCCTAAGCTCAAGTCTGTTGTGTTTCTACTTCTGCCTCTTAGAAGGACCTTGTGCTGACAGAGACTTCTTTATCTACAGAACCACTGCCATTAACTGTCATATTATATGTAGAACTCAGCAGGATGAGATGGTAGAGAAGTGCAATTATGGCTTGTGTTTAGATGTCCGTCAAAAGCATTGCATGGTCATGGGTGGGGTTTTCTCAGAGGTAGCTGGATCTACAGTGTGTAATGCTGGGATTGATCCATAGTGCAATGCTGGGATCAAGGACACTAGGTTTCAGGGTGTGAGTGCGGCCTGCACTAAGTAGCCTGGGTAAGACAGGAGCAGAAGGGCTTGTTTTCCCTCTTGCTTGCGTTTTCCTTCTTCTGCTTGCTATGAACTGGTTCTCTTCTGTGATATCCCTTTGCCAAACCACTGTGTCTTGGACCAGCTGATTATGGACAGAAACCTCTACAAACTGTGAGATAAACTTTTCCTCTATAACTTGTACATATTGAGTATTTGGTCTCAGCAATAAGAAAAATAACCAAGAGAGAATTTGGTACCAGATTATGGTATGCTATGACTATACCTGACCAGGTGGTTCAGGAGCCTTTGGAAATAGCTTGTGGGAAGAGGTTTGAAAGGTTCAGAGATATCAGCTGAGAAAAAGTACAGCTGGAACACATGGGACCATACCTGATGGAAGATTCTAGTCTGAGATCAGAGCACCAGAAAGTTGATAGAAATTCTGCTCGTAAAGATCAGGCTTGGGAGATTTCTTCCAGAAAGAAGGGTCTCATTGGCTATTAGACTCCAGACAATGTGTGTTGTACCTTAGCAGAAAGTTTGTCTACATTTTGCTCATGTCCAGAGACTTCTCCTGAGAATTCTCCTGAGACTTAAGATTAAGGGCAAGATACTAATTTATCTTTTTAAGCCCCGCCCCTAATTGATCTTGCAAAAGAAATTTCCAGGCAGTCTAATGTTGAGGTGGTGGCGTGACTGCTGTTGAAGACCTTTGGCCAGATTTATGTTGAAAATCAAGAGCAAATAGGGCAGTAGAATGATTTAAAACATTGTGAGTTTAGCCTGAATGGAAGCTCCAGTAAAGTTGGGAAATTCAAAAACAGAGCAGAATAGATCTTGACTGGTGAGAAGGAACAGGAGGACAGATAAGGTTGCCTGAGGGCCTTTCAAGAAGCAATAGGTCTTTACACTTTGCAGCCTCAAAATTGCAAACGGGTAGGCCAGAGAGATAGCTCAGTGGTCTAAGGCACCTGCTACAGCAAGCTTAGGCCAAGTGTGCAGGGACTACAGTCGATCTCCAGCACCATATATTTTGCCACCACAAAAGATAGATAGATAGATAGATTAATAGATAGATAGATAGATAGATAGATAGATAGATAGATAGATAGAGTACTGGGGCTGGTGAGATAGGTCAGTGGTCTAAAGTGCCTGCTTAGGAAAGCTTAGGCAACCACAGGGACTGTGGTTCAATCCCAGCACTGCATGCTGCGCCAGGTCTACCCCCAAGGCAGCCTGAACCGGTCAAAAATTGCAAAAGTGTAAGACTTTGCTCAGGGAACAAAGCCCCAGAGTACCGTGTTGCAAAATGCCAACAGCCTGCAGAAATTGTTCTTTAGGATGTGGTTCACAGGCTCTAGGCCGTTAAGGTGAGAGACAAGAAAATCTGGCTTAAAATAGCAGCAAACTGTGATGTCATCCACATGATGCTGGTTTCAGGTGTATGGGGAATAGGAAATAGGGGCCAGGATTGTTTCCACCCAGATTTCAGAAGGCGGCCTGGGAGACCAGGCGGTGTATCTCTGAAAGGGCAGTACGTGAAGCTGTGACTGTGAAGCTGGAGGTATAGTGGACATTGAAGAAGTTGAGAGAATCCAGGAACATGGACTATCTGAAAAAAACTGCAGAGAGCAGAGCGGGCTCCAGAGGGAAGCTGTGGGAGATACCAGCACAGGCAGTGCTATAGGGGTCAAGCCATAGATTGCCAGGGATTCTGGAAGAGCAACTGTGGGGTTTAAAATTTTCCCTTCTGAGTTTTTCTCTTACTTTGTTCCCATTCCTTGCTATCCCTGTTAGCAATGTTTGGAATGGAAATGTCTATCATGTGCCACTGAATGTTGGAAACATTTAGCATTCTTCTCATTTGTTCAGGGGATTGCAGCTAAGAGTTTGTCTTAAATCTGAGGAGAACTTGGACGTGGACTTTTCAGCAATGCTAAAACTGTTAGGACTTTGGCAACTTTTAGAGATGGAATATGCCTTTTCCATAAAGAGATATGCATAAACTTTTGGGGGAGCAGGAGCAGAATGTTGTAACTTGTGTTTAGATGGCCCCCAAAAGCACTGTGTTCATAGGCAGGGCTTTTCAAAAGGTTAACCTAGAGTATGCGACGCTGGAATGGACTCATGGTGCAAAGCTAGGATGCAGGGCACTAGGGTTAGGGATGTGAGTGCCGCCTACTCTAAGTAGCCTGGATAAGACAAAGGGAGCAGAAGGAGACTAGTATTCCCCCTTACTTGCTTTTGCTCTCTTTTGCTTGCCATGAACTGTTTCTCCTCTATGATGTCTCTCAGCCAAGCCACCCTGATTGGAGCCAGCTGACTGAGGTCTGAAACTTCTACAAACCATAAGCTCAATAACCCATTCCTCATGTTACTTATGGGTATTGTGTATTTGGTATCAGCAGTGAGAAAGCTAACTAAGACAATCCTCCTTGGTATACAACCACACCTAGCTCTGGTGAAAGCCAGAAGAAGAGAGGGGAGACCAAAAGGAACCAGGTGAGTACAAAGCAGAGCCTCCTTGAGCTCCTAGCATCAAAGTTCTCTACCTGGGGCATGCCTGAACTAGAGGAAGTATGGGCAACAACGTTCAGGATTTCACACTATTCCTTCTCTCTGTCCCTTATTTCTCTTGTTCTTCAAGGAACAAAAAGAAAGAGAAGAACTTTCTGGTCATATTTGGAGAACAAAATCACCTGTCTCAGTTGGAACCTAACCACATACCCAGCAGCCCATGTTTACTCTCAGTCCACCTTTTTCTACTCTGCAAACTTTCTCAGTTGTTCATTCAATGTTAGCTTCTTAAGCAGCCATCATACATGAAGCATGCTACAGAAGAGAACATATCCAAGGTCAAGAATCCATTTGAGACTTTGCATTTTCAGACTCTCAAACACACAAGAAGTCCTTGGACCATTAGCTGAGAGCTCATCACCCAAAGTGGCCAGAACAGGTGTCGCATTTCTGCCTACCATGGAGTCCCAACATATGGACTACTTTTTTGTTTGGCTGTCAAAAAGCTATTTTGTTTCATTTTGTTTTGTGTTCCTATTATTATTCTATTTCATGTTGCTATAACAAAATACCTGATGCTCAGTAACTTATAAAGAAAAGAGGCTTACTTAAATCATAATCTTAGAGGCCAGTCCTTTAGGATGGGCTCCCCTGTCTGTTCAGCCTCACTTGGAATGGCTCATGATAGCAGCCATGATGAAGCATACAGGGAATAGGTCATGTGGCCAGAAGAGAATCAGAAAGATTCAGTGGCCAGGCTTGTTCTTTTATAGCACACTCTCATGTAAACTAACTTGGACCATATGGAAGCTAATAATCTCTTCTAAAGATAATGCCCCCTGACATAACTGGCTTGCACTTGGTGCCATCTCTCAAAGGTTTCACCACTTGCACCATGCCACACTGGGAACCGAGCCTCTAGCACAGGAACCTTGGGGGACACACTGTAGGAAGGGCTTCTGCTGGGCCTGGGGTGCCCACTGCATTATGGAGCTCAGACTCCTTGTGATTTCATGGGCAGCCCAAGTCATTTATATCATCTATCTGGGAGGAGTAGACAACTGGATTGAGCTCCTGGCTTTACAATGACGCAGTGCTTTCCTACCCACAGCGAAAGTTCACGTAAGAAAAAAGTCAAAGCTAAGAATCAGCCCTTGCCACGATGCCCAGCACAGCACATCAGCTGGAGGTTCTACTGAAACATCACCAGATGATTTGAATATACTGATGTGATCATGTCTCTCACAACTTCCAAAGCCCCAGGAGAAGAGAGATACAAAAGGAAGGGAATGAGAATAGCTCACTGAAGTGTCTATCTAGGAGACCTGATCCTGCGGGGCATTGAAACAGACCCCAGCTCACAGGGACCTAGAGACGGAGATGGCAGTAGGTGAGCCAGACCTTGGCTCCAGTAAAGCTGAGAGCATCTGGCACTTCTGAATGCCCTGGTCCCCTGGGACCTGGGCCGAGTGCACACGGGCAAGCACCGGCCCTTTCCCCATTTTCTTCTTGTCATGCTTAATTACACCAGGATTGTGCTGAGTCAAGCAACCTGCTGGGGTGGAGACCCTGGCATGGCCTTTCCCACTGCTCTGCGCCAGCTCATAGGGCTCAAGTAGCCGTGTATGTTTCCACCAAGAAACCCAAGAACAAACTCGGTACTGATGCTCACAGTGCCAAATGCTAAGCCCCACGCACCCCAGCCCTTGGGAGCATGGCTCCTTCTGAACAGAGAGAACAAAAAGGGCTTGCAATAGCCATACCACCTGCATTCAGACCCCAGCATGGCCTGCAGCCCTGAAGCAGAGATCCCTCACTATGGAATGTGGCAACCAGCTGCTAAGTAGTGGTGGTCAAGGAGAAGGAAGCAGGCATCCCAGATGCTCTCAGGTGCCATCTGACTTTGTGAGGCTTTATCCTGAGGCTTGACTTCCAAAAGGCCCTGTGTCCTCATCTCAGAATCACACACTCAAGAGGAACATGTGGCTCTGCTTTTCAGCTCATGTATGTGTGCATATGTGCATCTCTGCACAGCTACACATATGCACGTATATACACAGCCCTCTACAGCCACCAAGAGAAAAGCTGCCGAATCCTCTAGCTCAGAGGTTCCCAGCCTTGAATGCACATTTGAGTCACCTGAGGGAGCTTTTGCCCTGTTGCAGCCAGAGCCACGTTCAGAGCCAACTAAACCAGATTCCCTGGGGTTAGATATAAGGCATCACATTACATTAAAGTCTCTAGGTAATTTCAATGTGCAGTTGGGGCTGACGATCATTGCTGGAGGTGAGCTGCAAGTGCTAGAAAATTCTATCTGCCAGTTTATGCTGGGAGGCTGAACTCACAAGCCGAAGACAACAGGTAAATTCTTTTTTCTTTTTTTCTGTTTTATTTTTTTATTTTTTATTTTTTTATTTTAAAGAGTAAAAATAGCAGAAACAAAGATAGGAAAACAGTAACAAGCAAGAATACATACAGTACAGGATTTTCAAAACCAGGAAAATTTAACAATGGTTGTATTACATATGTTCATCATCAAATCTGTTTAGATTGATATAGATATGTAAGATTAGACAAACAATTAAACATTAACACTTACAATAAACCTTGGTGGTTTTTTTTAACTATCCCAAATACATTTTGTATTTAAGTCATTCTTCTAAAAAATAATAATAATAAAATTTATAGGGTTTGGGGATGCAGAAAATGCAAGGTCCTGAGAGTGATTCCTGGTACCACCCAAAATTTATTCATTTATTTATTTTCTTCTTTTGAGTCCTTATATTAGGGAGACTATACAATATTGGCATATGGATAACAGGTAAATTCTGAGCTGCTGGCCTCAATGCCACACTAGTTTTGATCATTCAACAAGCACTACTGAATACCAACTATGTGCTAGACCCTCTTGCAGGCTGCTAGGGGTCAGCTCAATAGCTAGACACCTAGACTTCATCTGGTTTAGAATTTTGGCCTTAGATTAGTTGGAATCAACCAAGTAACCTGCTAATAGTTACAAAGCACCTTGTGTTTGTAAGACTCTTCATAGGTGATCAGTATAAAGTTCCGGACCACCAAGACCTTAAACCATACGTGGAAAAGCCTGAGAATTTTCACACTGAGATATAAAAACACAGGACAGTCCACACAGGATAAATGAATGTGCAGATGACAATTCAAAATAACAAATACAGGTCAAGCAGCCACTTTCTATCAACTGTTGTGTAATTCTACAGGAACAACAAAGACAGATCTATCTTTAGAGACCTCTGACTAGAGCAGTGATTCTCCAAAGTGGGATCCAGAGAGATTAGCATCCCCTGGGAACTTGCTAGGAATGCACACTGACAATGCACCCTAGCCCACATCAATAGAGACTGAATTAGGGCAAGGCCCAGAAATGTGTTTCAACAAGGCCTGCACTGGTTCTGGCACTGGATCTGGCTGGGAACCAATGATAGAGAAATTGAAAAAGAGAAGACCTATCTCTGGAATGATGAAAGCCTGAAAGAATTTGTGTCCTGGCTCTGCCACTCACATCTTATGGGGACCTAAGGCAACTACTTCCACTTCCTCATAAACCGATGTTATCAATTGTAAGGTAGCAATAAGCAAGAAGAGGTAACGAGGCCTCCTGCAGAGCACATAGGAGAACTCGTGCGTTTCACTAGCACAGGGCCTGGGGCCACTCGGCACTCAGCAAATGCTCTCCAACATGAGCAGCTCTGGTGTAAGGGAGCTGTCGAGCTAATGAATATGGACAGAGTGAAAGAAGGGAAGAATGAGTTCATTAATGCATGATTGATGGGAACTGAATTTGGTAAGCCCCGAAAAGCAACATCCTCTCGGCACGCTGGGAAATGTTCACGGTAAGGGAGAACACCGAAAGACCAAGGGATCGGAACCCAAGTCTACAATGTGGAGAGTCTCCCTGCCTTGTTCAGCCTTCCAAATGCCCATAGCAAAGCTGCCTCGTCCTGGGCATCCCGAATGTAAGTTCTGCTCTTCAACTCTAGCATCAGGCTTTCTGGCTTCAGCTAGCTACGAGTCGGATGATCTTGGATGGCTCATTTAAACCAATTAAGCCTCAGGCTTTTTTCTTCCAGAAAATAGGGAATATAATAGTACAAACACCACAGGGTCAGTGTGAAAAATAAACATAATAATGGGTATAAATCAGATTGAAGCAATAAATACTAGAAGTGATGTACAAATGCTGCCTCGTCGCGTGGTGGCGCACAGCTGAGAACTCACTTGACCCTGGCTGAATCTTGCAGCGCTGGGACTTCTCAATGCGAGCAGCATTGGCACACCTGAGTTTCACATCCATTTAACACAAAGTGGCCCTTGGGCTGCCGCTTCACATCAGTAGCTACTGAGTCCTTAGCAGGTGCTTCCAAGCAGGCTGGACGTAGGTACTTCTCACACATGGACGTTGTGCACAGACCCTGCGACATGGATCCCACCACATCCATCCTACTGAGGAAGTAACTGAAGTTCTATGACTCATTTAAGTCACACAACTACCAGTGTCAAAAAGAGCTTTACATGCACCCTTCGTTCTAAAACACCTATTCTTTCTGCTACTGGAAAGTCACTCAATCTTCTTTCCTGGTTACCTAAATGTTTTTCCAAAATTTAGGGGAAAAAAATCACACAATCAAGATGGAGCATCAGGAGGCCAGGCCTTCATGCTATCGCAGAGTCACTGCTAAAGGGATGGAAGAGGAGGTAACACAGGAGTGTGTGTGGAGAAGTAAGGGGATAGGGGGAGACCCTGCAGGAGAGAGACATAGAGGGAGGGAGACAGAGAGAGTGAGGGAGAGGGAGAGGAAGGGGGAGGGGTGAAAGACGGGGAGAGAGAGGGAGAGAGACAGAGACAGAGAGAGAGACAATGAGAGACAGAGAGAAACAGAGACAGAGAAACAGAGAGACAGAGAGAGGGAGACAGAGAGGGAGTGGGAGCGAGGGGAGGGAGAGGCAGGGGAAGGTGAGAGGGGAGAGACAGAGAGAGGGAGAGAGACTGAGACAGAGAATGAGAGACACAGAGAATGAGAGAGAGACACAGAGAGACAGAGGAAAGGAGCGAAGGAGATAGGGAAAAGGAGAAGTAGAAGGAGAGGCAGAAAAAGGGGAAGGGATAGAGGGAGAGAGACAGAGATAGAGACAGACAATGAGAGAGAGAGAGGGAAAGGGAGAGGGGTGGAGGGAAGGGAGAAAGAGAGGGAGGGGAGAAAGAGGGGAGAGGTGGGGGGGGGAGAGAGAGAGATCCATCGATCAGGTGGGGGCAATGTCTTTCCCTCCCTTCCCAACCCAGAGTGGTAATCTTAGGCTAAATGCAGACAGAACAATTGCCGGCTGCACCAAATTCACAGCAGCGTATAGAAACCATTTTCTTCTTCTAAAAGAGACATTTTGGCCCATGAAACAACTCAGCAAGACAAGCGTCTTTCATCTCCTCCCAGGTCTGTTGCCTTATAGGCCAAATTGCCGTCTTTCTTTTTTCTCCGAGGTACCAGCTGTGATGCTGCCAACTGCCCAGGAGAGCTGTCGGTTCATAACACCTCTTCCTGCGGAGGTGAGCTGCATCGTGAATGAATGGCAGTAAGTGCGGGTGGCCTCTGTCTCCCTCGACAGCTTCTAACAAAGATTTCCGGAGTCTCTATCAACTTGGACTTCATGTTCTACCCCTTTTAGTTTAATTCACCCGAAGAGCTGCCTAGATGACCTCAACTGGAACAGAGGACACTGCCTAGTAGGGATTGTGAATTTTTGTAACAATTATTAACAATCCACTCTCCTTTGAATCTTGAGTTTACCTATAAGGGGAGATGTTACCTCCAGCTGACCCCACCTGCCAAAAATATTCCTGCATTTTCATTTTTATCATCTTTGTGTTCCACAGTTGCCATGGTAGTGAAATTTACACCCAACAGCCTCACTTCCATTTTCAACTACAAATAGAATTATTATGTTCCGTTTGGCTCAGCAGAAGAAGGAACGTGCATCTACGAGAGTCCAAGTCCTGTGCAAGGCAGAAGCCCTGGGTGCCGAGACGCGATTTCTAGATTTCCCCTTTACGAAGCAGATTTTTGTTCCTCTCATGATTTTTAAAAATTGTGGAAAAGTATAGCGAACAGTAAACTTGCAATTTTAGTTATTTTTAAGTACACTGTTCCACAGCTTTGAGTACATCCACCAGCCTTTATTTCCAAAATTATTTCATCACTCCAAATGCAAACTCTACTTCCTGTGCATGACTGTGCTTATTTTGAGTATTTAATGGAAGCATGCAGAACCACAGGCTACTTTTGTGTTTGACCTCTTTTGCTGAGTATGGTTCGAGGTTCATCCTCGAAATACAGCATGATTAGTACGATCTTCCTTTTGAAGCCTGAATAGTATTCCCCTACATGAATAAAATGTATAGTTGGATTAACAATTTTGGGCTGTTCCCATCTTGCAGCTTTTGGAACTAATGCTACAGTGAGGTAAGCACATAATTTTCTTTTTGAATCACTGATTTCAATTTTGGGGGCCACAGACCTAGCCGTAGAGTTGTTGGATTATGCAACAATTCTGGCTAATGTTTTGAAGAACTGTTGTGCTGTTTGCTTCAGCTGCTGCACCATTTTTACATCCTACGAGCACCTTACCAGAGTATAAATTTCTCCGCATCCCCATCAAACATTTGTTTTTAAGGCTTGTTTTCTGGGTTTGGTTTTGCTGGGTTTTACTTTTTATTGCTTTTTATTTCTAGCCATCCTAGTGGTCACGGTGGAGTTATTTCTGTAAGGGCAAATTGGTGAGGTGAGCCGTGGCTTGCTTACAATGTCACTATCACACCACGTGTGTGCACAGGTGCACTGCTCATGGCTTTGCTGAGTAAGTGAAAGAAAGAAAGAAAGAAAGAAAAAAAAAAGAAGAAAGAATCTCTTGTTTCCAGTGTTGTATTACCCCATGGACCACAGTCCTGCACAACTTTTCCCTGTTTCTCTTGTGGATGGGATTTGGACATTGCACCAGGAAGCTTGCATCCATTAAAGCCCCAGGAAAACACAGGGATCACTAATATGGGGTGGGGAAGGGAGGAGGGCAGGGCTTCATCCAGGCACCACTAGTGCCACCTGCTTGCAGCGCTCATGTGCCTAGGAATTAGTAATACCTTCTGCTTTAGCATCAGGTGAGTCCACCTGGTAGCACTTCAAAAATAAAAAGACGATAAACTGTGAAGGGTTGTGGACTGAACTGAAGGAAGGAGTGGACTGAACAGACTGGCCTGAATTACAGCTTTATACCTTGCCAGGCATGTACCCTATTTACTGCTCCGCACCTCAGCTTGGCCTTAATCCTATTGCTGTAAGCATTAAAAATGGAACAACAAAAACACTTAGCATGGTGCCTGACACAATGTAAGGTCTCAGTACAATTTAACTGTGACTGCTACTACAAATTCCAACATTAATGCACAGACCCAGAGAACCGCCTTTTCATCTAATTCTTCTGTTGTCCAGGGCTACCCGGGGAACAAAACACCACTCCAGGAGGAGGGATGACTCCCTATCTAATTTTCCTAATTGTATTCCAGGCTGACTCAGAGAACTGAGAACACCCAGCCATATTCACGCGGGAGTTTAGGACGGAGAACTCGGCCTTGTTTCTTTTCCACATGGGCTGCTGATCTCTCCAAGCTCCTTTTGGCCAGGAGTTTGGGGAAAGAGCGAAGTCACCCCAAAGGCTCTCCCGCAGGGCCTCAGCACTCTCCCTCCATGGGGTCAGAGGGATCTTTCACTGCACCACAGTCCACAGGTGGGGCCGGGGTTGGGAAGAGTTTACAGAGCAAAAGTGGGTAAAAATCCAGTAAGAACAGCAAGAGGCTGTACCTGGAGGACCACAGGGAAAATGTGGACGAAATGAGCTGCAGGGCTGGAGAAGGGTGCTATTTCATGCTGGCAGAACTATAATTCTTATGTATGTGGAAGGCAGCAGCACTCAACTTGGTCTGACAGGAAGCTTTGTATTAGACTGCAGCATACTGAAAATATCAGTCTCATGGAATAAAAAATAGCTCCTGGGTCAGATACTTCACCTGTATGTAGCCTAGAAGTTTTATTAGATATGAAGACTGTCATGCTAAAGCCAAGCTGGAGCCAGTGAAGGAAGGGGTACCACATAGTGAGACTCTGTAGGCGTGGCTCTTCCCCAATAATAAGAGAAGGTGTGGTTTCCCCCACACACACTGTCTTACTGACAAGGTACAGCTGCACATGTGTCAGGCCATGTTGGACCCATTTTATGGAGGAGGAGGCTGAGGTTCAGAATTTGAATTGTTCTGAGTTTTACATGTACAAACACAGAAAAGGCAAAAGAGAAATCTTTGTGATCTGCATATTCTATACAGACTAAGTATCTCTTACCAAAATGCTTATGACCAAAAGTGTTTTGGATTACTCTTTTTTTTTTTTTTTTTTGAAATTTTAGAATATTTGTAAGTACATAGTGAGCTATCTTAGGGATGGGATCCAAGTCTAAATGTGAAATTCACCCATGTTTCACATACATAATACACATAGAGCTGGAAAGTACTTTTATATAATATTTTCAATGCATCTGCATCTTGACTGGGACCTATCACATGGGGTCAGGTGAGAAATTTTCCACTCTGGTGTCATATTGGCACTTGAAAAGTTTGGGAGTTTGGAATAATCCTGGCTTTGGATTTTTTTGATAAGGAATGGTCAACCTGTAATTACAATGAGCAATAAAAAAATACCACTTTCAATCTTTCTATTGACAAAAATGCCAGTTTTATGCTAGGTTTGACATTGCATAACACAATGTATAAATGTTATTTTACATTGAATATATCAAATACACATTACAATATACATAATTATCCTATTTTATATGTTGATGATGTGATGTCACCTATAAATTATGCACTATACAGAAGAACGAGAATACTTGGAAGTTGAGAACAGCAATTCTTGAGTTAAACTTGTAGGAAACTGGTCTGCCACTTCAGAGCTTTTTTGTCGAAAATAAATCCCTCAGTGTCTTTGTTATTCAACCATAAAATGACCAACTATTAGTACCAATGTTGTATGATGGTTGTAAGAATTAAGAAAATACAAACAAGGTTCTAGACCAGTGCCTTAGTAGCTTAGTAGCAGTTCATTACACAGCTTTTGGTCATGAATTTCCTGCAAAAATCCTCAGCTACAGTCAATGCTGCTCACAAAGAGAAGCCCAAGCAAGACTCAGCTTTGACCAAAATTCTCCATCTAGCAAGGATGTATCAGAAATAGAAACTCAGGTCTTCCAGAGTCCTGAGTCCTGCTTTGCCTTGTATTTTGCCTGGCTTCTCTCGAGGTCGCCCTGTATCTTCATCTGCTATTCAATGGGAGAGTACACTGGCCAGGGACTTCCTGGCTCCTATCAGCATCCTCGTGCCAGTGGTGCTGTACCAAAGAGCAACAGCAACAGAAATCCCAGGACCGAATGCTTTCAGTCCCACAGAGCCCAGCCTCAGCCATGTGGCCAGAAGCATTCTGTATTTAGGGTTCCAATTTCTTTTTCATTTCTGCTATTTCTTTCCAGAGCCCTCAGTACATTTCCTAATTAATCACTCCCACTTAATTTCCTAAAGCAATCACATTCTCCCCACAGGCAAGCGGCCCTGTCTCAGGCAGAATCACACCAGCTGGCCCCTCGGCTACGTGGGAGTGTGTGAGCAGCCTTGGACACAGCCCAAAAGTGACAACAACACAGAAAAAAAAAAAAAAAAAAAAAAACGGCTTGGGGAGCTGTGCTCAGAAAATACACTTCCCATTCTGGAGACATGTGGGTTTCCTGGTGAGCAAAAGGGACACTAAAATTTGGTTCTCCAAGGAAACCGAAAGTGTAGAAGATCTGGCTGGAGCATCTCAGGAAGTAGAGATGCCAGTCTACCAGCAAGCAGCCTGTGATGCAAGGCAGGACTCCAGGCAGGGCGGGAAGCCTCGGGCTCCACTGCCAGCTCTCTCTGCTGTGGGACTTGGGAGCAGGAGCTCCCCTTTTGTTCAGCTGTAGTTTTTTCACCTTCAGTATGACAACTGGAACACCTCACACAGTTCAGTGGTGAGGAAGAAGCCAGGCTCACACATGCTTGTGTAGAGGATGTCAGTGAATAAAGGCAGGTTAAACAAAATTAAGCATGGTGCCAAACAGTGGCTGACACACTGTCTCAGTGTGGACTTATGAGAGAGAGTGGTGATTGAGGGGAAAGGGGGCCAGGATGTGTGTCAAAGACAATCAGCTGTGCCACTCAGCTACACTGATTGTTGTTGTCAGACTGTCCAATGTTTAAAGAAGCAGCTAGAAATAGATTTATACATTATTCTTCCATTCTTAAAAAATGTTGACAAGAAATTAACATTAAAGAAAACATTTATAAGAGTAACATGTGAGCCAAGCATCATACTTTTCAGGGCTAGATTTGGTCACTAATTCACAAACTCTATCAATGTGTTAACTGAGACAATGTAACATAGAAAGCACTTTGCTGTGTGAGTAGCTCTTAATAAACACTCAGTAAATGGTAGCTACTATTACTACTAATCTCTCTGAGACAGAGCTAAATGATGTCTTTTAAGTAGGGAGGACATTTGGAATTTAATAAATAGAAGTCAGGTACGTTAAATAATATGTAATAAGCAGAATGTCATTTTTCAATAATAACAAACATCCAATCCTAAACTTCAATAGTACTGGTAGAGAAACCACTAGGTTGCTGGAAAGTTCCTTTTGCATTCTCTTTAAGAGGAGAATGTGTGAAGATAGAGGAATAATTCTTATTCTCCCGCATAAGGTGTGGGAGAAGCAGGAAAGTGGGACAACAGAATCTACGCTTCTGTTGTGCATGAGGCTCAAAGCCCTGGATCCATTCTGCTTTCCTCTGCATGTTCTCATGATTGTCTAAAAAACTGTCACAACCATATATTGCCTTCATGAAAAAAATCCACTGAAAAAGGACAGATTGGAAAATGGGCTCTAGGGAAACCAAGGACTTGAGAAATGTGCTGCTGGAGCCAAGGTCACTGAGAAAGTTGCAAGGCGGACATGAGATATAATTCTCCTGGGTCCTGATCCACATCCCTGGGGAAGGCATCATTCCATTTTGCTGTTGCCATGGTAATTATAAATCAATTTTGTCTATCCATTAAAGCAGTTACTCCATAGAATCTTCTCACAAAGCATTGTTGAACTCGCCCTAGTTACCCCATGAATGTGAAAGTAATCACATTTTTGTGTGTTCTATAATTCTGGCTACACTTACGATTAGCCTTCACCTTAAATGGGACAAACAAGAGAGGTTATACTGCACTGAGGTTGCCTTTTTTATAAAAAAATGCATGTATTGCTATGACTACTCCAAACAAAGGAAACTGTACTCCGAGCAAAAGCAAGCGATTATTGCTCATCATAGAAAGGAAAGGGAAGCAGAGTGAGTTCTAAGTATGCTATTTCATGCCAAGTGTCCTCCATATTCTTATTTTTCCCTATAATTTGTAGAATTTCTTTTGATCAGTTTTCTCAAAAACTGCTGGACACCAGAGACACCTGTGAGCTTTATAGAATCCCAACACAACAAAGGCACCTCAGAGTCATTAAATCAAGGTCTCTGGGGATAAGACCCCGGCCTTGGTAATTTTATGTCTCCTCTGGTGATTCTAACATGCAGGCAAGTTCAAGAACCAGGGTTTCAGAACTCATTACTCTTGTTTTACAATGATGCTAACATCCCAAAGGAAAAATGAACTTGCTGAAGGGCAAGCAGCTGGTACTTGGTGAGCCTGTGGTTCAAACCCAGACCTACCTTTCTCCATCAGCCATACATAATCTTTCTCCTTTTGCTACTTACTCCCCCAGAAGGGTGTTGTCTATAGCTTTTTCATTTAGAGTTATTTGCTTGCAAGTTTGCAAACTTGAGCAAAACGTATTTTCTCAAAAGCTTCAAGCAACTTCTGGATTCAATGAAAATCATAAAAACAGGCCCATGGAATTGGACAGCACATACACCACTCTTTGTACACAAGTACAAAGGTAAAATGGAAAGCTATCATGATCAGTCTCTGTGTCAATTGTCAAAATTTCAATTCCAGGGAAGAAGCATCCAGGAGACGTGAGGTGAGTCATTAGCTGAGCCCTTGCCTAGAAGGAAAAACCTGTGCCACAGATCCACCAGCCTGCAACCCAAGGTTACAAATGATGACATTCTAATTAACATAGAAAGGTTGCCTCTAGCAAGATCAGCAGAATCTCCATCAGGCAAAACCCAGAACACAACCACAGACAAGAAAGAACCACAGACAAGGGCAGACAGAGAAACTCATAAAAGCAAGAAGATGTAAGATGATTTCACAGTGCACAATGATTCCAAAGAAGAATCCACAAAACTCCAGAAGCACAACAACAAAATCACTGAGACAGATAGGTTCACTCAGCAGAAATATGTCTCCTTGACAGGTGGCCATGAATGACTTCAAAATCATTTGTGAAATGTTGTGTTTGAGGTTTTCTTCTAAAGACAAAGTCAATGACTTTTCTGACGTGATCTTCTAAGATAAACACACACACACACACACACACACACACACACACACACACACAACCGTAAGATTAGATCTCTGTGGAGATCTTCCAGAAGAAGCGGAGGCACACACAGTCAGTGCAGTCTGACAGAGAGGCAGGTTCCAGAAACTACCTGAAAAGACAAGCTAGTGTCTTAGCTTGTCCTGGTGTCCTTGTCTCACAAACAGAAATCGTACAGCTTGCCAAGTCTGAGGTAAGAAAGCAACACTTTAAAAGACAAGTGCCAAGGGGAGGAGGGGACAGATACAGGGGCTGGGCAAACAGTTCAGCAAAATAAGCACCTGTTTTGCAAGTACAATGTCTTGAGTTCAATTCCTAGTACCAAAAAAAAAAAAGGCAGATACAAGGTAAGATCTATCTATCACGCTTTCCCACAGTGACACAGCACTTGAGAGCTGAACATAAGGATCTCTCAGCAAAGTGGGTATAGTTGGCAGAGCAGGAGCTCTTTGGCATCAGTAGTCAACAGGAACAATTAAAGCTCAGATGTGAATGTGTTAAAATAGAGCACTGTGCTGTGCAATTTGCCTGGGACCCTGAGCTCCTTTCCAACAGCTTAGTTCTGCATCCTGTGAGATCATCTTCCTGGATCTAGGCATCTACAGCTCCCAGGATTCAGGAGCTTAAAGGGTAAGACTGTTCTGAGTTGTTGTTATGAAACATAAAGATGTTCAATCCATAAAGGCACAGGTGAAGTAACATACAAACAAAAGAACAGTATAATTACATATTAACTGTGGCCATTCAATTTATAGGTCTGACATATTAAATCTATACTTAATGTGTCAGATTCTGGAATGGAAGCTTTAAGTGACATAATTTTTGTGCCCATAATATCCCCAAAAGGTAGTCATTATGGGACCCATTTGACAGATGAGAAACCCAAGACTAAAACAGGTATGGGGACCTATCTGCAGACACACATACAGCGATGGTGTTTTGAAACCAGATCTGTCTGACTTGAGCTTCTGTGTGCATGCCATGATGCCACAGATTTCCTGATATCCTAAACTGAATTAGGCCATCACCTATGTGTTGGGTACTTCACACATATAATTCCTAACTGTTTCAATGGGTATTACTATCTCCACCTTTTAATGAGAAATACAATTAACTTGCTGAAGATACAGCTTGAATTCAGATTTTTGGGTCCAGATCTCTTTGGTTCTAAAGCTAAAGGCCTTCTAAATTTGCACCTATGCAATTCTGTGATTTCAAAAAAACTGTTGACTTCATTTTCACCAGTATTGTCCTAACTTTCCACAGAGAAATGCAGAGCCCCTGCCCTGAAAAATCTTTTAATCTAATTAAGATTAGACGCAATGGTACAAAAAACAGTGCTGATAATTACATAGCTGTTGAGGTTTTAATGATAGCTGCAACACAGCTGCTGCAGGAAGAATTCTTGTGGAGAGCTGATCCCACCCATGAATTTGCTCTCCATCCTAAGGCAAGTTTATATAGAGCCGAGAGTCTTCTGAGCTGGGCTGAGTTTCTGTCTGCTTTGTCCTGGAGTTCTGTACCTCTATGGAGATGTCAAATGCTTGGAAGCCACCACATTGCGGAATGCAAGCTGAACAGGGAGATCCCATGTACAAGCACTGTGGTCCCCAGTCTCAACTGAGCTTAGCCTTCCAACTGACAACGTCATCAACAGCCTCTAGGGGATCCAAGTACCCAGTCTTTCAAGCTTCCTCCCACCCCCATCATTCCTGATCTTCCAGTTGATTCTCTAATCATGATAGAACAGAGATGAGCTATTCCTACCAAGCCAGGCCAACGCTCCTGACCCAGAGTCATGGAGCAGAATAAAATGCAGGCTGCTTTACAATGCTAAATTTTGATGTGGTTGTTGAGTAGCAAAAGGTAGTTAGCATAATAGCTTTTTGAATGGTTAATTAATGCCAGGCTTTGTCCTCTAAGTTTGATGGGTATTGCCTGGTTTGATCCTGCCACAACCCACTGAAGCAAGTTACTGCTAAGGAACATGGCCAAGACTTTAGCTACTGACAGCAATCAAACTTAGGTCATACCAGCTTCAGCATCAAGACTCTCAACCACTATGCTCTGGAGGAAGGGAAATTATGTCTTTCTATAAAACCTACAAAGCCCTAAGCCAATCAGTTTTAAGACACATTCCCTTCTATTTTTGAAACTAAACATCTTTTTCTTTCTTAATTTTAGGAGGCTTAACTCTGGAGCTCAGCTAATTATTTGAGCCTTAATCAAGGACCAGCCACTCCCCGAAGCAGCTGTCCTGGCCTCTCTCTTGCCTTAGGATGTCCCTTGGGTTGGCTGAGTGTTGGCTCAGGCCTAAACCCTAAATCTCAGCCCCCAAAAGTGAAGGCACATAGGGCTGAAAGGATCCTTGGAGATCCTCCAGTTTGTTCCCCTTGTCCCTTTTAAAGATGAGGAAACTGAGGCTGAGAAAGGCCAAGTGACTTGTCCAAGGTCACTCTGTGTGTCAGAGGCATATCCAGGTCTCCAAATTCCCAGGCAACCATTTTTTCCACTCCACTGTCCTGCAGTTGCTAAAAATTCCCTCAAGCTGCCTCCCTCAGCCTCTCTCTTAACAAAGCTGTTTTCCCCCACACAACTACACACAGTCACATTTGGCAAGAGGTGCTATCAGCCCTGCTCTGCTCGTGAAATTCTGTTTTGCAACGGGGCTTCTTTGTTCGTTAGCAACACACAAAGATTGCTGTAGTCCGCTCTTCTTGGAAAGAGACATTTCTTGTTTAAAGATGGGAAGAGAGCTTCCTGGCTGCATCTGACTCAAAAATCAGCATGCAGCTCCAATCAGCAAAGAACCCAAGAGGAGATTTAGGCTTTTTCAACCTTCTAGAATGTACAAGGAGGGCACATGGCAGGGGGAAGCATATGGGAAACATTTCAAAAAGTATTACAATGTATGCCTTGACCAAATGAACAGAGCAGACCAGTTATCATCTTGTGGTATGAAAACAATCAGCAGGGGATGGTGGAGGACTAGACTCAGTAAAAGGTCCCCTTCAGCAAATGTCTTTCTCATGTTGTATTCCTGCTCCAGTCTGGATTCCTACTGCTCCTTCCCTTGCTGTTCTCATGTAGGATTGGCTCTCTCTAGAATCTATAGAAGCTACAGACTTGGTGCTGAGCACTCTTAGAACTTGGTCAGCAGTCTCAAATTTCCTCTTTGCTGCTTCTTCCCTAGTTGCGCATTATTCTTCATTTTTGAGTGCTAGATTTGGCCCCCTTTTATGTCTCTCTGGCTTCCTGGACTGGCATGGACTTCTCAATGGGTCTGAGCAATCTCATAAGAAGCCCAAATGCAGAAATAACACAGAATAGCTTCCCTTGAGAGCAAATTGCACCAGAAAGCTGAGGTATCCTCCTGTTACTTAATACATTTTTCCTTCATGGAAGATTGAGATTAGCAAGGAGGGAAGAGGTAGACCAGATGAGTTAAGGAGAGTTAAGTCAATGAGAAGAGGAACAGGACGAAGTTCTGTTGGCAGAAATGCAGAATTCATAAGCTGGTGAGAGATGAGAAGGGAAGAACCAGAATAGAGAATGAGAAGGAGTGGACATGTTGCTCACAGCTAGTGAAAGCCACAAACCTTCTGTCAGGAAGGACCACATGAATTCTGTCTGAGAAGCAACTCTTCACAAATTCCCTTCCAGGTCTCTGGGCACAAGGCAAGATCTCCCAAAAGTAGACTCTCAAGAAAAAAATCAGACTCCCCCCTCCTCTGGAGTGTGTCCTATCCATGGCCTCCATTGTAACTCCAGAGGGCAGGGGACTTTGGGCTCCCAAAAGAGGTTTGATAGTGCCTCATGGGTCTATGCTATATGTCAATGCCTATGAAATGTCTCTCAAATAAGGCCAGTGCTCTATGCACAGTTAGGAGTCTAATAAAATGCAGAACTTGTGCTGGTTGCCAACTAGCTATGGAGGCATACCAGAATGTTTTCTTGGATACAATTGTTCTCAGATTAATATTTTCCCCATGAGTTTTTTTTAATTCCACTTGTGCTATTTTTTATGGTGTGTGAGTTTTCCTGTATATTTATACACACTAAGAGGAGTGAGCAGGCCTTGTATTCATCAGTGGCTCCTCAAGGCTTAATGCTACATCCTTCCTGGTTCTGGCATCTTCCCAGCCCATAAGTCTACCCACCAAATCCAATAAGCTAGCTTCTGCTTCCTCAGTCACTTGATGGAAAGGGACAGTCCACACTCATTTGCATATTAGTTTGAGCTGTTCTGGTTATGAGAGAGCTTCACTTGCCTTACTCATTGAGGTAGACTCTCAAGAAATGGTTCTTTTAAATGATTCTATCCTTCAGGCATTCCCTTCTTTGGTCCTATTATTTTGTATATTACTACTTGTGGTTTTTTTTTTTTTCTGTATTTTAGGGAAGAGTCTACAGGGTGTTCAAGGTCTCACTACTAGATCGGCCTCATAGTGATCTGTCTGTTTTACAGCCTCCCAAGAGCTGGGATTACAGGCGTGCACCACCATGCCTAGACTCAATTGCCATTTTAGCATGCTCCTGGGGGTGGGGCCGGCATGGCAGGCCCTGTGGGGATTGAACTCCTGGCCCCTGGGCCTGCTTACAGGTGTTTTAATCTGCTGAGCTATTTGGCCAGCCCTTGTCACTTGTTAATCACCCAGTGAAGTGAAAAGCTCTCTGAACTCTACAATGTTTGGGTTGTTGAGATGGCTTCTGTGAGACTATTATTACATCTGATTCCTTTAGTTCTTTGTTTTTGTTTTTCTTTAAATGTATTTGATGCAAGGTCTTACTACACAGCTCAGACTCGCAGTGATCCTGTTTTCAGCCTCGCCAGCACTGGGATTACAAGGTGTGCCCTCACGCCTGGTCTCAGTGGCCAGATCTGTGTGTCTGGAGTGGCACTTGCACAGCATGTAGCACCAGGGATCAAACCCCGGTCTCTGTACTTGCGTAAACAGATGCTTACTCTGCTGAGCTATCTCCCTGGCCCTTCTTTTCCTTTTGACAGGGTCTTACTTTATAGTGCAGGCTGGTCTTGAACTGACTATGTAGCCCAGATAGACTCAAGGCCTGTCTCACCCTCCCTAGTGCTGGGATTACAGGCATGCACCACACACCCAGCTCTGTTTGCATTTGTAAAAGATGTATTTGGTTAAGTGCTAATGAACACTAGATTAAAGTTTGGAAGATATGGGCAACTATAAAGGAGGCTGTTAAATGGCTAAAGTTTCCTCATCTATATATGACAGATTCTAAAATAAACCTTAATCATCTTCAAGATATAAGATTTGGTGGCTCAAGTCACATAGCATGGGAAGACTCATTAAAGTACTCACATAGACTACACTTAAGGGACATCTGCAGAAATCTGCTCATTTAAACCTTGCCCCAGCTCTACAAAATGTGTTTTTCCTGCCATTGCAAAGGTAAAAGATGAGACGATGGAGATGCAGAAAAGTTCTCATATGGGTCCTGCAGTTAGGAAACTGTAGGACCAAGATTTGGCTTAGATCTTCCTACCCGTTGGCAGTCACATCTAAATTATGATTCCCACTGGTTTCTAGTTAACATCTCTTAGAAAACCTATAGCATAGAACACCTTCTAACTACATTCTACAGCTGGGCAGGGATGGAAAGTAGAAAAAAAACAATGTCAGTGAGAAGGCTTAGATAATCCAGAAACTTCTGCAATGTATTTCTCAGCAGGATAGCTTTCCAGCAAAGTTGTCAATTAAAGGAAAAATCTGTGCATTCACTGCTTGGGGTGAAGGGAGGGTAGAAGTACCGAAGCATTTCACTATTAACAGTCTAGCCCATGTACTTCCCTCTATACTACTCTGGACATAATCAAAGGTTTCCAATGACCATGAAGATGAAGTATGGGGTTGCTTCCAGGATAGTCATCAGACTCTAATGAAGATCCAAGCCAAGACATTCCTGAAATGGAGCCTCAGGACTTGCTGAGGCTCTGATGACAACAGTCCAAATTTGCTATCATGGCCCCAGAGAGCTACATGGAGGGGAGAACAGACAAGAACACTGTAAGTATTAAGACAAGAGGCAGAAGCAGCTCAGGCTCAGAGAGAGATGCAGAAGAAGTGCAACTCCATGGCCAAGCCATAAACTTCAGATTAGCAGAGGACCAAGGATTCTGTGCCACACGGGCAAAGCTGAGTTACAGAACACACTTATTCTAGAGGACCAGGGAAAGAATGGGCACACAAGGCAACACACAGGAGCTCAACAGGCAGAAAAACAAAAGCAAAAACAGAAACCTCAAGAGGGAGACAAGGTGGGTGGTTAAAGGAGCTGGCCAGCTTTCGCAAACCACAACGCATACCACTGCCAAAGTACAGAATGAATCAGGGGTCAGAAACCCACTCTGGTATTTCGGACAGGAGAAGAGATGCCTGAGCCCACACAAGCAGTGACAGGTTGTGATAAGTGAAGTTGGAGTCTACTCTAGCCAGGGTGTAGCTTATATATATCTTGAACTAACAGGAACCGATGCCAGGGCAAGAGAAGCCCAGTGATCATGACTAAGAGAAAGTATGTGGTGCATTTAATGAGAAACACAGACAATCTGTGAAGCTCTAAGTAGCCATCTGAGGGGACAAATGCTAGTTAAGAGCTCCACCATCCTAACGGTTCTTAGTGAACTTATTCCCTAGCTACAGCTTAGACATGGCTTAATTATGTCCCTTTTACAAAGATTCATGTGTTAGAACCTTTGGTCCCAGTGTGACAGTATCAGGAGACAGAAGATCCTGTAGGAGGAGAACTTGTCTTAGAAGGGATCCATGTAGTTTTTGTGAAATCTTCTCACAAGAGTAAATCCTTATTCAGCAGCGAGATGGGCCCCTCCCACTTCCTCATTTCCTGTCTCCCAACGTGATCTCTCCCTAGCATATGTACTCCTGCTGTGTGGTCATTCACCACCGTGCGACACAGCCAAAGAGGGTCCTCTCCAGAGTCAGCAGCATGATTGGCAACCTCCGAGAGCATGAGATGAGTCAACTTTTATTTTTCCTGTCCAAACTATCAGCTTCCAATATTTATTATAGCCACAGTCAATAGACCAATACATTCATCAAATTAATAATAATAATATACTTTCTTCCCCATTTCCTGTGGTCTTTATAGTTGTATTGGCACAGAATATGGTGATATGTTTTCCTAAGGCTTGACTTACTAGATTCTCTCTCTTCTAAATATCTCTGTCAGATACATACTTCCTAAAGTTGAGCTCCTATCATTTTAAATTGGCCTCAGGCTCATCTGACCACAAACTTCTATGAACTGCACTACTTTCTCATTTCTACCTATGGGAGCTCTATTTTCCTTTCCATCTCTTGTTCAACTGCCATCTCCTTCCCCAAACTGGACATGACGGTTGTCCTTCACCAGGTGTCCCGATCGCAGCCATTCTCTCATGATGCCAGCATCAAACCACTGCCCAGTAACTCAAGTTGGAGTTGCCTTTTAAAACATTTCTTTGAAAATGAAATGTGAAGACCAAAAACAAGAAGAGTTAACTTGAAAGATGTGAGGAATGGTATGAGCAGGGGTTACAGTCCAGATCCCAAGACAAGCTTGTCTCACTTGTTCCTCTCTGATACGCTGTTTTCATCTGTGAATTCATGGATGGCAAGTGAGAGCAAGCTCAACCCTAAGGAAGGGTCCCAGCGAGCTTCTATTCTGGAGTTCACTGTTATTCTTTCCAGAGGTGTGGGAAGCCTGTGTGGCTTCAGTTCTCTATGTTTTAACCTCCATCCCCTTTGCTCCAAGAACTGTTTATGTAAATGTGCTCTGTATCAGTGGGTAGTCAAGACATTAAAGCAAATCATTGTGTCTAAAAAAGCTGAAACAAGGGGATGGGTATGGAGCTCACTGGTAGAGTATTTGCACATTGGATTCAATCTCCAGGAGCTGGTGTGTGTGGGGGGTAAAGCTATCCGAGTTGATTACACACACACACACACACACACACACACACACACACTTCGTTACATTTGTACTGTGCATCACATGCTGGTAAGGATCCTGGTACCAGCCTAATAGACCAAGAATGAAACTTGCATCATAACAGAAAATTCCATGAGAAGCTAGGAGTTTACAGAAAATTCAGCATGCTGAAGAATAAAACATTAATCAGAAGTTATTCCATGGAAGACATGAACAGTAGAACCCCAGAGAAAGAAGATGTAACAGGCCAGTAATATCTCAACAATTTTATCCACTTCAGTCAGAAAGAACAGGACAAGATATTTATGTAATCCTATCCCCCAGTCCACAGGAAGGCTCTGAAATAAGGGACAACAATGATCATACTGACAACTTGGATAAAGATCCAAAGGTCAAGTTCATCGAAATTATAGAGGCAATAAAGAGCAGGAGATGGAGAAAGGAGTGGTTAATTTGCTAGAGGAGGAAATTAAATAGAAAATGTTCCTGAAAAGCTGAGGAAATAAAATAATTTGCTAAAATTTAATTACGATGAATGAAAAATGTTACACTTAGACTTCAGAAAGTCAAATGAATGGGGGATGGGGGACACAATAACACACCAGCAGGGAAGGTGGGAGAGATACTGGCAGGGATGAAACAGCCAGGTCAGAATGAGCCAGCACAAGGCCACCGCTGTCAGAAGTGAAAAGGTCACTTCAGAATATACTAACAGAAGTCAAATAAGGTAGTTAGGGTGTGCAAGGTCTCCTCCTAACTAATACATATTGAACATCCCTAACCCAAATATAAAAAATCTAAAATGCTTCAAAATCTCAAATGTCTGTAGCATAGACATAATAAAAGTGGAAAATCTCACACCATGAAGCCTTGATAAAACTTTGTTCTACCTGTAGATACTATATCAAATTATCTTGAGGCTGTGTGTACAAGGTGTATGTGAAACACAAATGGATCTACATTTGGGACCCCTCTTTATGTCTCATTATGTAAATACAAATTTGCCAAAATGTGAAAAACATTCAAAATTCAAATCACTTCTTTCCCACACATTTTGGATAAAGGATACTCAACTTGCATAGGCAGAAAAGACTAGAAACTATTCAGAAAAAGAGAAGTAGGAATGGAGAACAGGGCCTACCCAAACTGTAACATGAACCAAATAGTTGGTATAAATTATAAGGAAGGAAAGAAGAATCCTTGGTAAGTGGGTGATGAAAAACATAGTAGCAACAAGATTTTTGAAAACCTATCATTTCAAAAAGGATGACACTTGCTTTGTGTAATAGGAAACTATGATAAATAAGCTGAAGCTCCACTTAAAGAAAAATTTCTAATTTGGACTATTTATTTAATGAAATAGATTACTTTAGGAAGAACTGAATTCTTTATCGCTAGATCAAAATCATGCAAAGAATGATGATAGGTCCCTCTGTTATGGTGCTAGAAGACCAAACTGCACATGCATAGAACCTGAACAGAAAGGCTTCTTCCAAATTCCTGGCCATTAATTTTTCCAAATTAGGCTTTGTCCTGATTGCATTGTGGAAGGAGAAAAACGGTCAGTGGAAAGGATGATAATGATCAGAAAAGCTATAGTGGTGCATGCACTGTATTCCAGGAAGTCTGTGAGCCCATTCATTACCCACAAAATCTATGAAGGGGATATTATTATCTCCATTTTAAGTGGAGTTTGTAGGTGGTAGCACCAGGAATTAAACCTATTCTGTCTAGAGACCACCCTTCTATCTACAGAGATCAACTCAATCCACTCCCTTGTCTGCTCAGTATCAAGTTCTTTTCATCATACTTCTTGGTCAAGTCTTCCCAGAGGTGATTCAACTTGGCAAAGCCACAACTACGTGGACCATATGAGCAGGAATGATGGAGCAGGCCATTGGCAGCCAAGCAGTAACAGCAGTAACTGGACACAGATCAGGACTCCAGGTCACAGAGCAAGGAGCTCCTAGTACAAGCTTCCTGTGCAGAGGAGGCTGATCTGGATGCAGCGATGGACCACTGTGGGGCTGGGGGAAGGGAACTTCCTCCACGTCCATCTCACTTGGGGTCAGTGGTAGTCCCCAAAATCTCCCTAGAAAAGCGTCTTTCTCTTTGGTTTTCCTTTCTCTTCAGCAATTCTACAAAGGGTTAATATCACCTTACATAATGAGCATAGAACCCATTTGTAACTATGGTTATTTTCAGTAAAAGAAGTAAGAGAGGAATAGGGAAAATTGCTAAAAGGAGGAATCTGGGGGAAAGACAGAAGGAAAGAGCATTGAAACAAAGAGTCAAAGGTTCCCCATGAATATCCACCCCCCAATAAATAAATAGCATGTATTTCTTATTTAAGTAGACCACAAAGTGGAACATCCATGGAAAAATGTATAAACCACTTCAAACATAATTCTCCCTTTATGGAACAGGGGCCAATCTGGGTTTAGTTGTAGGAGCAGGGCAGAGAGACAAGGGGAAGGAGTTGGGGATCAGACAAGAGAGTGCTGGACACAGCCCATCTGTAGGCAAGGGGCTTTCCTCTACAGGGCTCCTGAGTAGAACAAAATTTAGAGCATATAAGTTAGGCCATTCAGCTGGACAGGGTCTGAGATGCACTCGTGGAAATAATAGCCATGGTCACTATCATCAACTGTTTGTGGAGGAGGGCTCCTCTGTGCTAGGTGTTAAGCACTTACTATACACAATTGCACTGAATCCTCCCAAACAGGAATGTTTATTGTGCATACTTTACAGTTGGATAAATTGTAGTCAGGTAAACAGGCACAGCAATGGTAATGTGTGAACAATGTGGTGGGCACCCCACACAGCACATTACACAGACTGCCTCGAGCTGCACTGACAACAGCACTGTACAATGTTCATCCCCATGATATGGGTGTGGCAATGAGGTGCCACACAATGAACGCCTCTGCAGCATGGAGAAAAGGAGTAATGCACCCAGGGTGGAACAGGAGGGATGCAACAAAGGTGAATGCAAACCCAAAGCTGTCTATCTTGTAATGTATAGAACTTTGGATCCTGGTATTTTTCATATAGTCCAGGAAAACCATACCACAGACCTGAACTCTCCCTTTGAATTTGCTTTTGGGGTTAGAGGAAGAACCCATTGATAATAAGCACAGAGAGCTGGAGAGTAACAGTAGAAATGGCAAAAAAAGAAGAGCAGAAATAGTAAAAATCCCAGATGATTGGCAAAAGCAAAACTCAGTAATGATCCTACAAATACATATCAATTAATACAAGAAGAGAAGCAATCAAAAGCCACAGAGAGCTCAGGATGATGCTGATGAGTTTCTGATTAGAAAGTCCTATGGTTTAAGTGTTCAGGATTGCTGGCTCTTTTCATGAGCATGTGCACAGTAGGAGTTTTGCAAGGTTGCTAAGCAACACCTGGCAACCAGACTGCAGAGTGGATCACTCAGTAGGAGTCTTGGGTAACTCTAGTAAGGCAATAATTTTAGTTCATGGAAATCCAACATTTTAGATGACCTTAATATCTCATGTAATAGATTACTGGTAAGTTGCCTTTAGCCATCCATCAAAATGCAAATCTGTAATTGCCCATCTTTCCCCTGGAAAAAAGGAAAAAAAAAAAAACTGATCATAATTTTGAAGCTCAGTAGCACTGAACATGTATTTGTTGAAAACTCACCAAGTGTCAGGTACTGGGACACTATTTTGGGCACTGAGGAAGTGAGTTCTGATGGCTTACCAGTGGACTATAGCTTATACATGGAAAACCGCTAAGATAATACCTGGATTCTAATTTCAGGAAAATGAAGCTCAGCAAGGAGCAGTCTGTTCAGAGTTTCACAGCGCCCTCAAGGCAGGTATGGTTCACTGCTCCTTAAGCAATCCAAAAATCACTGCCTTCCCCAAAGGGCTACCTTACCATGGCTGGCCCAGAGCGGTCCTGATTCACAGGCTTGCCCCTGATGCTCTGAGCTGGCCCTGAGGGCTGGGAGTATCAGAATGCAGAGCCCGGCTCTGGAGATTCTTGGAAAGTCTCCCACTTGACCTTGGGACCTCTGTGGTCAAGTGAGGGAAAGCCTATGACACGGTGTCGTTTTTATTGGACCCAACCACCGGCAAAGCTTGCCGTCATCTGGAGTGATGGAGAAAATTAAGTTACCACATTCTCACGTTTCAGCCTCTCGCCCGCTTTCCTTCACAAACAGGAAATGTTTATTTAAATACAGCAGTCTCCAGCATGCTCTGGAGCCAAGTGAAAAACCAAAGATGTCCACTCTTGCCCTCGCTCCGCTGTGCAGGCCGCCACCTCGCCGCGGGTGCGAAGCAGGCCTCTCTTTGCCTCCGGGCATCGCGGGGAGAAGACGCCCTGCATGAGAGTTCATTTCATCTTCTGTCTCTTTTTCCAGGCTGAGATTGTGGTTGGAAAAGAATTACATCTGTGGCTTCCTTTTGTACTCAGAAGGGTAAAGGCAACATCTGTTTACTCTGTGCTCCATGGTAAATGTTTTGTTCCAGGCACCAGCATTCACTTCCTTTCCTCTCGGAGCCTCTATCTTTGCTGCATGGATAACAAATGACACTGAATTCTCCTCTCCATTTATTTAGCTTTCTTGTGGATGTCACCTCCTTATTGAGGAAAAAGTTGTCAGTAGTTTGTAAAAGGCACAGAGCTTCTTTTTCTGGGTGATATGCTGACACTATAGGAAAGAACTTAGAGCACAGACCCCCAACACGGATAGCACATTCCTGGCCTGCAGCTAAGTCCAAATGGGGGCCACATTATTCCCACTCCAGTTATCCTTACTGTCATGTCATGAGGTTTCTGAAGTCACAAGCACCTAGGGAAGCCAGCATGTGCACACACACACAGAAACACAGGTGTGCAAACAGCAACTACACATGTTCCTTCACAAAAGGCTGTTTTGCAGGCAGAGGAGCAGAAATACAGAATGGAGAAAATACCTCTGGATTGTTTTTAAACACAACTGTAGCACCTGAGTTTTACACACTGGATTCTTAGAAGGTCCTGAGGATCCCATGGTTATGCTGATAAATTGGTGCCCCAGGTGAAAATGATCCTTAGGAAATTTAAAAGGCTTATCAAAAGAGCATGGCTTATGCCTTCATTGATTGCCTTAAGTTGCAGTGTTGTTTTTCTTCTGTATGTGCAATGATTTTACATGTAGAAGCGGAAAGGAGAAGAAGCAATATTTCCTGAATGAATGAAGGGAAGAATGAATGAGCAGTGCTTCCCTGAAGAAATCCTCAGCATAGCATAGAAATGCCAATAGCCCTCAAGAGTGTGCAGAACTGAAACACTCCACCTGCTTTCACTATGAGGGGCTGTGGGATAGTGAGAGACTGCTGTTGAGATGCCCTGATATTCTGTGGTGAACCTGACCCACCTGACCCCTGAAGGCTGCCACCCATCCCCACGCAGGAAGGAAGAGGACCAGGGGAGGTCATCCTTGGCATCCCCATGACTGCCATGCACCTTAGCCAGTGTCATCAGTGAGCAGAACGGAGCTGGGCGGGATGCATATATTCCAAAGCAGCTCCTATTCTGCCGATCCTTGTCAGTGACCACGCCTGTGGCAGGTAGCCCTTGGGAATGTCCAGAAGTCCATTCTCCACCCAGTTTTCCCAGCTGTGGAGCAGATGGGCTGCCCTGAACTGCCTGAGTCTTTCGCAGTGTGGCCAGGTGGCACGTTCCCTCCCATGTAGTATCTTGCCTATGGCTTTTGAAAACACAAAATCTCCAGGAGTAGAGTGGCCCATATCTCTCGGGCTTCCCAAAAATGTGACTTGATTTCAAGATGGGCAAAGAGCAGTCTCAAAACTCAAGCCACAGAGCCCATGTCAAAGCAAGCTGAATGTTTTCAGGGAACACCCAAAGCACTGGGGATAGCAGGCTCTGCTAAGACCCAAGCCCAACTCGAGCCCTCCCAGAATGGTCTGTTTATAGATTGTGGCCCAAACTGGCCCTCGTTCTAGGGAGTGAGCAGCGTGGTAAGGGGTGTGGGCTTCGGACTCAGGCAGGCTGGGAGTCAAGCACTTAACTAGATGCATGACCTTGAATACAAGAGAAGGTGGCTTAAACCCTTACATGGGGTAATAAGCACTCATCCATGTAACTCATAGGACTCTGTAGAAATTTAAGGAGATAACACATGGACACAGATCAAGGCAGGAGAGGCATTTATTAAACATTAGCTATGTTATTATTTTACTAACTCATGCAGCCAGCATCGGTGTAGGGAAGAAGGGCACTTAGTTTATATGTATCTAAAAATATCACTAAAATGGGCTTTTCACTGAAATGATCAAATATAATGTTCGAATTAAGGTGTGGAAATCTGGATACTGGCTCTTTTATTATACCCAACTTGCAATGTCCTCTTGGGCAAGTCATTTCCCAGCCTGAGCCTCTGCATGTGCCAATGAAGACTGAACTCTCAGCTTCTCCACCAGTGTGACTCAACCCAAAATAACAAAACTTATTTTTTCCCCCTTTGGAACCAAAAGAAAGTACCAGGATATGGCAGGGATTTCTACAGAGCTGCTGCTCAGACACAAAAAGTGGAAGAGGACGTGAGATAATCGCATAGTGACAGGAATCAGCACTCCACCGGCCCTTCACCTCATCACCTCCCCACCTCTCCCAGTCCTGTCAAAAGGCAGAAGGGGAGAACCAAGTACCCCCCACGCACATGTGCAGGAGGGGAAGAAGACTTGCAGGGTGTCTCTCAGCCTGGAGCAAAGCCTCCCTCCCTCCTCCCCTGTGTTCCAGGAGGGCTCCCACTCTTTCCACTATTTCTCCTTCCTTCTTTACCCTGCCTCCCAACTGTGGGCTACAAGGAGCCCACCCCAGAGCCCAAGTTTTGAATTTGGTCTGAGGATCAAAATGATAAATGTTTCCAAAACGTTGACATATGAAATGTAAATATTTGGTTGCACAATTGGGGTTAAAATGAGGGTCAATCCACCCTGCTCTCCAAAAGCCTCTCCACTCTCTGCCAAGCCGGATCGGAGGCTGAGTGCGGTTTGTAAGATTATAGCGCTAGGTCTCATTTAAATGGCTGTCAGCGTTTCCATTCTCCAGCCCTTTGGGGAGGCATTTATAACCGAGCCATAAAAAATTCACCCGGGCTGCAACTTGGCATCACCGAGGCTGCGCTCCAGGCGGGGCGGGTTTTGTAAGCACCCACTCCAAATTTGTCCTGTTCCTCTCAGAAGTTAAACCTTCATACACTTTCAACTTTGCTTGCAAGGGCAGTCAGAGCCGCCGGCCCATTTTGATCTCCAAGGCGATCAGGTCTTTGGGCCCTCTCCCCAGTTTCCCGACACACCAGATGCCTGTCAGCCTCACCTCTCAGCCCCACACCCCCCACGCCCGCGTCCCCTCGTGAGCGCAGACCTCTCACGCCCACCTCAAGACCTCCAGAGTCCGGGGCTCTCCTCTCGCCCATGGCCAGTTTCTCCTGGGAAGCTGTTAGAGGGCCCTGCGTCTGGAGCCTGTGCCCCCAAAGACACTGCTCCTGACCTATCTGGGAGGCTTGAGGATGTCTGCCTCCACACCTGCCCAAAGCACCCCCCCCACACACACACAACTTAGAGAAGCTGAGATCTGACCGACAGAGAGTGAGAACAGAGGTCGCATCCAGTGCCACGGAGAGGAAAGGAAGGATCTGGCGACCAAGGGCCCCTCTGTGGGACCCAGGTGGGTGGCCCCAAGGGGCGGGCCAGGGGTACTCACAGGCGCTCGGCGTTGCGGGGGATGCCCCGGGGAACCGCTCGGAGGCCCAGCCCGTGGCAGTCCACGCTGGCGGCGGAGCAGGTACACTTGGTGGGGCAGGCGGCGGCCGGGGGCCCGCTCAGGACGCTCACGAGCGTCAAGGCCAGCGCCAGGCAAGAGCGCAAGGCGGCGCCCGCCCCTGTCCGCCCGGGGGCCATGGTGCGCAGGGGCCCTCGCCCTGAGGAGGCTGCCTCGGCGGGGCGAGGTTCGTGGAGCCCGGGAGGCACGCGGGGAGCGCGGGCGGCCTGGGGAACGTGCGGCGGAGTTGGCGCGGAGGAGGGGCGAGCTCGGCGCTCAGGCGCACGGGGCGCGGGCGGAGCAGGGCGCGCCGGGCGGTGGCGGCGGCGGCGGCGGCAGCAGCAGCAGCTCCATCGGCGGGGCTGGAGCTGCCCCGCTGCGCATCGCTTGGAGTGCCCAGGTGCCGGGCGCCCCCTGGTCCCGCTGGCCCACTGCCCGGGGTGCAGGCCGGGGTGGAGACCTGGGTCGAGGGCAGTGGGACGCGCCGCCCGGGGAGGTCTGGCGTGGGGCTGGGCTCCCGAGCACGGCGGCGGCGCCTGGGGTAGGGGGCGGCCGGGCGAGCTGGCCTGCGCTCGCTCTCTCCATTCACCGAGCAGGGCAGACAACCGAGACGCGGGGCCCACCCCTCCCGCCCCCCAAAAACGCCAGCTCCGCCTCCCATTGGCTGCGCTGCGCGTCATGTAGACTAAGTTGAGAACTTTGCTGGAGCGACCGAGAGCCGAGGGAGGAGGCAGGAAAGCAGCTAGAGGGAAGGAGCCAGGGAGGGAAAGGGGTCCCTAGCAGGGTCCGGGAAGGACACGTGGACACTCGCTGTCTTCCAGGAGCCAGGGACTGGTAAGGTTTCTGGCACTTCAAAAGAAATATTTTAACACTGGACTGGCCACTCGGTCCCAACACGGTCCCCAGAGTGTCTAAATCACCCTTATTTTATAGCTGAAAACCTAAACCTCCGAGAAGGAAAGTGATTTCTCTAAACTTACACAGCTGCTTGGGGATGCTGATCCCCTGCGTTCTGATACACGGAAGTTTTGCCCCTACCCTGTTTAGTAGTCAGAAAATGACCTACAGTTGCTTCCTAGAAAACTTGTGGACACCACTGCGCTCCACAGGCACACGTGTCACTAGAAGTTCGGCATATTCTCGGCCACATAGACAATCCCACCCAGAAGATAAGCCTGTCTGCGAGACCCAGTGCCCGGGGTCCTGCTGAGCGCAGTGACATGCAGGACTTGGCCATGGACTGACAGCACCTTGTTAGACTCCTTGAACATCTGCTTCCTGTCTGGTGGTGCCTGGCCCGACCAATCCAGTCACCTCTGAGCTTTTGGTTCCTCAAAGCAAGAGAGGACTGCGCTGTCTGGACCCACGTCCCAGAGCTGCTTGGAGCATCAGAGAGGGAAAGTCTCTACAGACAGTCATTCTCATCCCAGGCATCATCCTTTCTCCCCCAGCCTCCCTTCATTCTCCAGTGCCATGCCGGTTGGCTCTAAATTGCCCGGGTCTGAGCTTTTCCAGATGCCGGTTGGGAGTGGTGCATCAGAGGCTCCATAAATACTTGTAGGAATGTGTTTGTTTGTTTGAAAGGAACGGGCAGAAACTAGAGGAAGTAATGCCCAGAATTCCTTGAGATCTGCTCCCAACAGAGAAGTCTGAATGAGCCCCATACATGTCAACACACACATTCATACTTACACCCGCAACCTACATACACACCTTCACACACACTCATGGACACAATCACATATACACATATGCACATGCATGCTCACACTCACAGTCATACAGAACTGTGCTTCTGAGAACACCTTCCTTTTCCTTTTCCATGAATGCTATTCTGATTCCTTCATCATCATATTCCTTCAAGTAACTTTGATCTAACTACTTGACTACATTCTGTAACCTGGAGAGGAGCAGATTTTATTTTATTATGCTTATCAGGTTTACAAATTCTTAGGTCCAGGTGCCTGAATGGACAGGCACACATGCATGCCCAGACTCGTGCCCCAGCCCCCGCATTGTTCGTAAACACACTGCATGTAGTTTACTGCTGTTATTTTGGGTACAGCTTTCTGCTCGGATGCTGTTGTCATCGCCCTCTCGTGGCCAGAGTGGGGCTAGGCGCTGATCCTCAGAGTGACTTCAGTATTTAAGAACTCTAAACATCCTTTTCCCTCTTTCCTCTGAAGCTTTCCTCCAAGCCTTGAACCAATTTAGTACCAGGACTGATGCAGATGAGAGAGCCGGGCACCGGCCCAAGGGAACAAAAGCATCTCAGACTGTCTGGAGCAGAAAAGAGCGGGGTTTTCTTTGTTTTCCCAAATGAGTGCAAGCTAGAGTATGTTTTGCAATCCCTTTAGGCTGGGCCTGGATCTGTGCTCTGAGCGCGGTGGGGGGCTGTGTTTTTCATTTAAGCTGCAGGAGGGTTTCATGAGCCAGAGTAGATCTTTAAGTGACTTCATAAGTGTTCAAATGCGCTGTTTCCTGGAGAGCCCCGTAAAGCAGATCTCAGGGCTCCTTCAGAGCCAGTTACCTTTAGGAAGCGGCAAGCTGGAAAGAGAGGCACAGAGCATGCGGGCACATACATCCCGCACCATTTAGGCAGCCTGGAACTTGCCTAATTCAACGTTTCTACAGATGCCTTCTGAGGACTATTGGCTCCACATATTTCTTCATGGTGGAAAGGGGTAGTTAAGAAGACTCCTTGGGAAAAAATGAAAGTGCTGGTCACTGTGCGCTTTCTTGGAGATTTGCACCATAGATGAGCATATTTAAGGCCCTGAGACATTCTGCAATAAGGAAACCTGTTAGGGTTTGTTAGATCCAGTTCCCCAGTATATCTGACCCCTTTTCATGTTATCGTAAAATTCTCTCGGAATATACTTTGAGAACCTCAAATATAATTCAATAGTATAATAACCTCAAATATAATAAAATAATTACATTTTATTAATAGTCACACAGTTTCAGATCTAGGTGGACATTTGCACAGATCATTCAACTAGTTAGTGAGAAATCTAGAGCCAGGACCCAGGACTCCCAGGGCAGGGAATGAGCCCTGATTCTGGGGCTTCTTCAGAATGTGTCAGTCTCCTCATGGAAGAACTAATCTCCCTGG
>PVKN010000922.1:0-60687 GCA_004027915.1 Capromys pilorides
CTGGAGACTCACTGAGGCAGGAATGTGCATGCAGAAGGTTTGGGGCTGCAGGAGGGAGTGGAGCAGGATTGGTCAGGAGCACAGGTGGGACGCAAGGCTGTTGGTCTAAGCTGGCCCTTTGGGAGATCCCCTCTGAGGGGGCGGGGTGATCCGACATGGTTGGGTGCTGAGCTTTACATCTGTCAATCAACCACATCTAGATCAGGTTGACCTTGGGGTGGAGGAGCTGTGACGTTGGGCAAGCAGTGTGCTCTGTGCCTTCCCCATTGGAAGAAGCAGCTCCTCCTTCATGCCCCAGGGTGTGCCTGGTGTTGCTGTCCCCTGTCTGCAAGGACCAGCTTACCCGTCTCAACCTCCAAACTCTTCCTTCAAGTCCAAGTTCATATATCTGTTCCTGAGATACAGTCCAGTGCATGTGTTTCCTTATATATGCATAACATCAGCCTATACCTGGAAAGACTCCCGAGAAGCTGCAAACAGTGGCAGGTAAGGGCTGGGTGGAGGGCTGTACCTTTTGAATTTCAAATGATGTAAAGTAATATTTGATGCAATTACATCAATTCTTAGAAACACAAGTTTGAAAAGAATGGTTGTCATTTTGTGGGGCCTAGCTCTTGCCACTGGCTTCTCCTCTCTGTGGCCCGGGTCACCTCTGTAAAGAAGCAGTCCCCAGTGTAATCATTACCCAGTTCTGTCTCCACCCGATTGTATGCATGCTGATGGTGGCCTGGGCCACCACAGTCACCCTTTGTCTGGACTGCCCCAGTGAGCCCTTGGTCACCCCCAGCCTGGCGGGTGTGCTCCTTCCCTCTCGATCCTGCCCTCATCCTGTGCATAAAAGCAACCTGCCTGCTTCTGCTCTGCTTATTAATGCTCTTATGATCACTTATGCATCCAGCCCAGAGGCCCTGCATAATGCAGCCTTGCAGAGGGAGCATGGGGGGTAGAGTTGTTGCATACATAATGTGGAGGTATCTGTCTTTCCCAGGCCCTGGACTCCATCCCTCTCTCTACCTTTCTCTACCCAGCTTCCCATGGTGCCACCTTCATACCCTGGATCAGGGTCAGGTCTTAGGGGAGTGGGAGATGGACCACAGTCATGTCCCACGTGACGGTGTGTGGGCAAGCATGACAGTCGAAGAAAGGCCTCTCCACCCCAGGACAGAACCAGGCACTTGGGAGAAGAAGCAGAGGGCACCCAGACAGAGGGACTGTGCTCTGGCATGCTTCTCGAGTACAGGCTGCTCCGAATTTGGGTTCAGTTCTTGGAGAAAATGCCAGAAACTCCTGCGCTAGGACTAAGGGCTGCCTGCCAGGCTTGGGTTTCTGTGGTGCTGGGTTCAGCTGCCCAGCTTCTCCTAGTGCTGCAACACCACCGTTCCCGGCCTTCTCCTGATCCTCCCAAGAAGTCCTGGTCTCCCTGAGCTAGTCGGGTGCCAGCGAGCCGTTAAAGAACTTGCATGTGCCCTACCCAGGGTTTCTTTAAACATCTGATTGTTGGCCAACACTTTAACCTTAGAAAGCTTTCTATCAAAACAGAGACTTCCTGTTTTTGTTGATTTCGTCTGGCAACAGCCACTGGAACCCAGCAAGCCGCTGCCTACCAAGATGGGAGGCAGGCGCCTGTACCTCTCTGTAGCCCTTGCTGACCCAAATTGCTCTTCTCTGGCCCTGTGCTGCTCTGGGAGCTTGGTGACTTCATGGACTCTGAGGAGTCGAGCTAAGTAGCCCAAACGTGCCTTTTATGTCTGTTCTTGAGCAGCGTTTCTTTTAAACAGCGTTTTTGCGTAGCACAGAGTTCTGGATTGGCGTTTGCTCTCCGTCAGTGCCCTGCAGATTTCTGTCCAGCGCCCTTGCCGTCTGGGCTTGTCACAGAGGCCAGCTTGTCACTGCAATGCTGGTTCCTTGAGGGTCGTCTGTTTTTCTTCCGTAGTTGCTTTTAAGATACTTAGTTTTTCTTTGGTGTTCAGCGATTTTATTGTAACCTTTAAGTCGGTTTTGAAGCACTCAGCTATTACCTCTTCAAATATTGCCTCTGCTTCTGAAGTCTCAGTTAGAAGTAGAAGTTTTAGTTTCATCCTTCATGCTGCTTTGTGCCCCTCTTACATTCTCCATCTCTCACACTCTGGAGGCATTCTAGGTCATTTCTTCCATGTTATCTTTCAACTCACTAATTCTCTGTTTTACCGTCTCTCCTGTAAGAGCAACGCAGCCAAAACGCTGACTTGTGGTATTGTGAGGTCTTGACGCTCCATTTGATCCCTTTAAAAACTGCCCTGCTCTTTGCCCAGATTGTGAGCCTCTCTTTACGTTCTGCCGCTGGTAGCTCCACTCGCAAGCATTTGGGGCCCGATTGGGCCATTTTTCTCTAGGCCTCCTGTCATGGCTCCCTGTTGTGTGTGTGACCTTGGACTGCAAGCCTCATGTACCCAGTGGGGTGGCCCGAGACACAAGAGAATCCCCCTGAGAAGATCGACGTGTGTTTCTGCTAAGCTCTTAGTCGGCTGCTTGTCACCATAGAGGTGACTGTTTTCCTTTTAGATTCCTTGTTTGTTCAGAAGCTTTGCTTTATTTCTAGTCCAGACTTACAACACATGTGTGCCTCTTTGAGGTTCCTGCGTGGGTGGGGGTGTTTCATACTAGGCTTTCTACTCTGAGAAAAGTGTGAGTTTTATTTTGGGGAGTTCTAGGGGGCTGTAAAATGAAAACTGGGACTGACTTGGCTCAGTATTACCCAGCCTCTGGGCCTTTTTTTTTTTTTTTTTTAATGTATCTACGACAGGGTCTACAGTGTCTACAGGGTCTCACTACGTAGATCAAACTCATAGTGATCCTCCTGTTTTCAATCTCCCAAATGCTGGAATTACAGGTGTGTGTCACCATGCCCTGTCTCAGTCACCCTCTCAGCACGCCCCGCGGGTGGGGCCAGCACAGCATGCCGGGGATGGTACCCTGCCACTGCATTCTGCCTAAGCAGACTCTTTAGTCTGCTGAGCTATCTGGCCAGCCGATTTTTTTTCTTCATTTTTCTTCATATGGCCCCCATATTCCTTATTTTTCCATAACACATTTATCTACCTAAGAAGTTTAAGAATGTTTTATCTGATATTTTTAATTGTTTTCAGTTTCAGCCTTAATCTGGGTAACTATATCATATTGTCAGAATCAAAAATCAAAGCACCAGGGAGATAGCTTAATAGAATAAGTGCTTGCCTGACAAGTGCAAGGTCCTGAGTTCAATCCCTCATACTACACACACACACACACATATATACACATACACAATTCAAAAATCAAGACCAGGGCTGGCAAGATAGCTCGGCGGACTAAGTGCCTACTTAGGCAAGTGCAGGGGCTGAGGTTTGATCCCCTGCACCACTTGCTGCGCTGGCCTCACCGCCAGGCACACTGAGCCAGCCACCAGACACTGAGTCTGGGCATGGTGTCCACATGCCTGCAATCCCAGTGCTGGGAAGGCTGAAAATAGGAAAATCACCAAGAGTTTGAGCTGCATAGTGAAACCTTGTACCAAATTAAAAAAAAAAAAAAAATCCATTTAAACCATGGCCTATTTGAGGCAAGGCATTTTTTTGGGCTGTTTGCATTATAGTTTTTTTTTCCCCCGGAACCAGGAATTGAACTCAGGCCCTTGCACTTGCCAGGCAACCGCTTACTCTACTGAGCTGTCTTCCCAGCCCCCTCATTATGACTTTGTTGGTTCTCACTGTCTGGTAGTGCATGTGGCGCATGTATAGAGGCCACGTGGTAGAGCTTGCCCTCCACAAATGCTAATTGAGGACTGACTGACCGAGTGGGAGAGTGAAAAATGAACGGACTTTGGGCAAAGTGGAAGCTCATTGTATCACAGAGGCCCAAAGAGGTGGAGCAACCTTCTGGCTGTCCAAGCGCTGATGACTAGGCCAAGGATGCATGAATGAGACTCATTAGGATGGCCAGGGCCTGGCCAGGAAGAGCTACCATGAAATCTTTAGGAACAACTGCGGAGATGATATCGTGATCACTGTTTACTGGATACAGATGTATGCATTAGTCACTTTTCAATTCTGATAAGCTCATGAGGTAGATATGGTCAGATGAAGAAACTGAAGTAAACAGAGGCAAGGTCACTTTCCCAAGGTCATTCATTTTTTTTTTGGTACCAGGAATTGAACTCGAGACCTCATGCTTGCCCAGCCCTAGTCTGTTTTGTGTTGCTAAAGAAAAAAAAAAGCCTGGGTTAATTATAGAGGAAGAAATTTGTTTGTCACAGATGGTTCTGGAGGCCAGGAACTCTGAGACACACCTGGGACCCCTCTTGCTGTATCGCACCATGGTGGAGGGCATCACTCAGTGTGACAGCACAGTGTGCAAGCAGCCAGCCTCCTGCATGTGGCTAAAGGTGAGGAGATTGCCACTTGCATCCCGTGGCTCTCTGGCCTGCTCTGAGCGGGAAAAGTCCTCTGGTGCTGGTTGCCCCATTGAGCATCTGTGTGCACTGAAGGCCAGAGGGAGTTGTATGAGGATGACACATGTGCTCTTTCCCTCCTCCTGAGGCCTCTGGAGGCGCCAGAAAATCTCAAGAGACAATTGAAGAGAGACAACACATCCAGCAAGAGGACAGAGTCCTGTGCCCACAGGTTGGCCCATGAGACACCAGGCTTGGCTCAGCTGCTGTGGTCAGAGGAGGAGCCTACAGAGGTCCAGCGAGGACGAGTGTGGCACAGAGTGGGAGAGCCACTTTCTGGCAGCTCCTTGGCAAGGAGACCCCCGTGCCACCCACCTTTAACCAGTCGCCTCTCTGTCTATGCCGGCCTTCCACCTCGATCACCATTTGCATGCAGTGGGGCCTGGCAGCGTGGAGACTCATCCTAATGGACGTGGACTCCAGGAGTTCACCCTCTGTCTGATTAATAATTCTGCTCACCCAGTACAAGAGCAGCCATCCCAGGTAGCCAGATGCCAGGCTGATGGGCCTTAAGAAAGCTGATTCCTGCTTCATCTTTGCTCTTCCCGTACCACTATCAGGTCCTCCTCAGGATGCGCCCAGGCAGGACTGGGGTAGAGGCTTCAGTGTGGTGTGGCTCTCAGCATTACAAAAACCACACTCCTATGAGCCCTGGGACCCTCCTGCCTTGTGCTCACTCCAGGATTCATCACTGCACTCATTCATTCATTCATTCATTCATTCATTCATTCATTCACACATACATGCATTGCTTGGTTAGTAGGCACTGACAGAGGGCCTGCCAATGCCAGGCAGGGCTGGAATCTCAGGTTGTAGCATAGAACGAGGGTCATAGTGACTGCTCAGGATACTTGAAGTCAGCTGGGAGATACAGAGCAGAGGACTCACTGCTTGGTGGGATCCAGCACCAGGGAGCTAGGACTAAAGGGATCTGAAGCCTCTTGGGGATGTAATGGCGAATGCAGTGCCAGAGGGGTTTTCTGGCCTCAGCTGTTGATAGCCTCTTGAGCAGGAACAAGGTAACTAGGGTGAGGCACCCCCTGGAGGTGGCACAAATGGCTCAGAAAGGGACTTTGGCACTGTGTTAGGAGAACACATGGCTGGTGATGCCTCCTGTGCATGGGGTGGCAGGGCCAGGAGAGGGCCCAGGACCTATCACCAGGACAGTACTTTGTAGGTACAGGCATCAGGTATGGATTTACTTTCCTTTACTTTTTTTGTGGTGCTGGGGATGGAACTCAGGACCTTGTACTTGCCAGGCAGGCACCTATGCCGCTGAGCTATCTCCCTGGCACCTTAGGTGTGAATTTAGAGCTGTCATGATGACCATGCCGGGTGCTCAGGACTTAGCCTGAGTGAGAAGCAGCTCCAGTAGGACTTCATCTGCCACCCAGCTTGGGAAGCCCAGGTTCCCAAGTCACTGATAACCCACCAGGGAGATGGGCAGAAGTCATCTGGGAGCATGTGCTCAGACCCAGCCATGGGTCTTTCCATGGCACAGAAATGCCAGTTGATGAAAAGAGCATTTTTGTTTATTTCTTTACTTCTTTGTTCACCTGATCATTACCTACCCATGCACCTATTCACCATCCATCCTTCCATGCATTCCCCATCCATCCATCCATCCATTCACGTACCTATGCATCTATCCATCTATCCATCCATCCATCCATCCACCCACCTGCCCATCCATCCACCCATCCACCCCCAATCCACCCACTCACCTGTCCATCCATTTGTTATGGTTTGTGTGTAGTTGTCCGCCTCCCCCCACCCCAGCATCATACAATCATTGGGGTGTGGTTCTAGAGTTTGTGATTAATTCATGATCCAAGGCTGGGATTATGGGTCTGAGTACTCCTAGGATTATGGGTGTGAGTGTACACCCACTCAGGGTCAGGGAGCCTGAAGGCGATATAAGGAAAGGAGAGAGGCTGCCTCTGCCCCTGCTGCCACTGCTCCTCCCTTTTGCCTTCACTCTTCGCTGTTTTCTGCCACCATGAACTGCTGCCCTCTGCCATGTGACAGTCTGCCTTGGAGCCAGTTGAGAATAGACTGAAACCTCCATAAACAGTGAGCTAAATAAACCTCTCCTTTCTTAATTTCTTAATTTTCTCATTAGGTATTTTGTACCAGCAACAAGAGAAGAGTAACTAAGATGCCTTCTATTCGTCCACCCATCTCTACTATATATTCATCCACTCACCCTCCCCAAGAAAAGATACACCTTAAAAATAGCCTGACCAGCTCCTGGCCCAGGGCCTTCCCAATTCCTGCTTCCTCAGCCAGTGATGTCCTTTGAAATGTTCTTGAAAGAGTTTCTTGGTTCAATCTGGAGAGGGCCAAGCCTCCTTTGCCCTTTGTGTGGCTTCCCAGTGCATCTGTGTGTAGTGAGGGCTCTGGCAGGTCCTGTAGCACGGGAGCTGGTTCTCCTTTCTTAGATATAATGTTTCCTAATCTTTTCGACCAAGGAATGCTTTTTTATGGAGTACCCGTTAGCCTCCCAGGGAATTAATGATTCGTGAAAAACACTTCGGGAAGCATTCCTTTAAGCACAAAATCTTTTTTTAATTATAATGACTTGCATGGAATATTCATAAGATTGATTATATATGTACCTGCCTTCGCGTATAGGGTAACTCATCATGCAGTCTCTTCCTGCACTTCGTGGAGCGTTGCCCTGAGCGTCAGTCCATCATGAAGCGTGGTCACTGACAGGAAGGGACTGAAGCGGTGTTAAGTTCCTAGTTTTTGAGGGGATTTTTCAAATCATTCTCTTTTGTGTGCTTCTTGTAATTGTCCCCATACCCGCTTAGGATTCCTACAAATGGAAAAGAGCAGAACACCTTGTTATAATCCTACGTAAAGTGAATGCAAGCAGGCACCAAAGAAGGACCTGACCATATGCCTCTTTTTCATAGTGGGCTTGAAATGCAGTGCATGTCGTTTGTGCTAGGGATTGTAGCTATTCACGTGTCTTTGGAGCTAGTGTCCTTCCTTAAACCCATGTTCTGGATAATCGAGTATGTGGAATGTGGCTGTGGCCTTTGGATATATGGAGAGTTATGAAACCCCCCTGGGAAGGAGAGGTCTGCCAGGTATTGGAGTTGGTACTGGATAAGAACATTGTCTTTGAGGTTAGGTGCCGCAGGGTTTGAATGCTGACTCGACCTCTTCCTGTGTGATGCTGGGCACCTGTCTGATACTCAGCGTCCTAGTTTAAGCATGAGACTGTTTGAGGTAGATATTGAACAAGACTGTGTGGGGAAAGTGCTTCACAGCAGGCCTGGAGGACCATCGAGGCCTAATAAGGGGCGGCAAGGCCAGGACGAAGGTTGTTAAGCCCGGATTGCCAAATCTGTGCAGGTAGAGGGAGCGCCACCTAAAATCTGTCCTGGGTGCCTCCCTGGCTCCCTGCTGTCCCCAGCTGCCTAGCAAGATGGTGTCACCTGCCACTGCTTAGACTGAGCGCCTGGAAGGCATCCAATCAGAGAAGCCCAGGCTCTCCCGTTGAGCTCAACAAGGGAACCTGGTGCAGGAGGAGATCTGTGTCCAGGGAAAATCCAGGCTGAAGGTGCGCCCAGGGACAGGTAGCGCTGTGCCCGGCAGATCAGAGGGAACTCTGCCTGCTGCTCTGAACTCTCAATTCACCCTCAAAACTTTTAAAAACACAAACAGTGGCAAGAACGGCATTTGCATAAATCTCATTAGAAAAAGTGCAAGTTTCATAAATCTTGTGATAAATTAGTGCGATATCATTCTCAACGTGATGTATTAATTTTAGGGTGAAATGGATGGTGCTGTGATCATTGTGGGTAATTATGGGTGTCCTCAAAGAGAGAGCGACTTCTGGGGGCCCTTCTCTGGCCTCCTCCAAGCGGGGGAGCCTGGGCAGGGAGAAGGTGTCTTTCACACCTGCCATCTGCTTATGCACCTTAGTTCCTTTTCCTGCTGTGGGAAGGTGACAAGAAGCCCAGCTGGGTCCCCTCCAGCTGGAAGGGAGCACGGAGGAGGCACAGGAGGGGGTGTGATTCCACAGTTATTCTGTCAGGCCCAGGTTTCCTGGAGCCAAGTTACCTTCACGGAGAACTTTAGATAGCTTGGGCCTGGGCTCCCGGCAGCTGGAGCCCACCGGTTTTTAAAAGCTAAGTGGTGTCCCTCGGGCGCTAGTTAAAGCCGCCACGCCACACGCTAGTTAGAGCCGCCACGCCACACTACAAACACAGTCCTGCTATGTCAGCTTGAGTTGCAGAATCACGGCTGTGACTTGGGTTCTTCGCTGGACCCCGTGTTGGCATCACTCAGGGAAGTTAGGAAAATACCAGCGTCCAGGCCCTACGTGGGACCAGTTGGTTCACACAGGTTTCTTAGTGCACAGGGCCTGGGCAGCCTTAGTTTAGAAGCTCCCAAGGCGTGCTAATAGGAAATCAGGTCAAGTATCATTGCTTTGGGACCATAAATTAACTTCTTTTTACATTGGGATTTTAAAAATTTTGAACATAGCAAGGGCAATAGATAGATATTTTTATGTGTCTGCCCTGCCTATAGATGGGCCTGAGTGGAGGGGAGTCCGGCAATGGGGGACTCACATGTAGGAAGGTGTGGGAAGCTGGCTTTGCTGCGGGGCATGGGAAGGCATCTCTGCGGGCAGTGGCTTCCGGGCTTGCAGCATACTAGGTGTGCCTGAGGGTTTTAAACTTGGCAGCATCCATTGAAAGGTACAGCAGCTGGAGCCCAGACCCCCGAGTCGCACCTTGGAGGTGGGGGGGGGGCATGGGTGATGCAGTGGGCTGGTGGATTGGGAGGTCACGCCACAGTGCTGTTTCTTGATTTAGTCCTAGATGAAGAAGAGACCAGAGACCAGAAATCCTCCAGACCCTGGCCTCCACCTCAGCTCGGTGGAGCCCTTGCATGGGTCTTTCTGGTTTTAAATCTGGTCCTTCTCCAGAGATTCTGATACGCTTGGTCTGGCCACAGCTCAGTGTCTGGAATTTCAAAAATGCTATAGGTGTCAGTCATGCACAGCCAGGGCTGAAGTGATCCTTTCCTGCACCAGAAGGAGGCTCGGAGACAAAGAAAAACCCAGACGCAGCTGTGGCCAGCAGCACTGTCCAGCCAGGCGCTGTCCTCCTGGAGGTTGCAGTGCGCCCCCCCCATCTTGGTCTTGTCCAGGGCACAGCAACAAAGGGTCTCAGGGGCACAGCCTCACCCTGTGCTGTAGGGAACTGTGATGAGTGCCTTGGTGCTGGAACTCAGGGCAGGAGGGCAGCGTGAGGGTCGCTCTGAGCAGGGCAGAGCCAGCATGAGCCCTGCAGTGTTTAGATTATCTCTTCACTAGCCTTTAACGGCCTGCAGTGCTCTGTTTATTTTAATGATAATGTCAAGTTCAATTTGCCATCATTTTTCCACATTTCCTTTTGTAAAATTAATTGAACAGTTCAATGAATTGAAAAGTTTCAGGAGAGGGGGAAAAAACACCCACCCCACTATTATCACTGTTATTCAATCTGGTGACTACCGCCCGGCTCTCTGGGCCCTGAGGAAGGACTTCGGTCCCCCGTGGGCCTGGGAGCTGCAGCAAGGACTCGGGAAGGTCAGACCACACATCCTAGGGTCTTTTTCTTCACAGCCATTTCGTGCTCAGGCTGCTATTTCTGGACAGAGAAAAGTGCCTGGTCTCTCATGGATCTTGGCTCTGCGGCAGCTCATTCTAAGCCAGCCTCTGAGCCCCTGTCCTGTCTGTGGTGCCAGGCCCCTGCCTCACGGGGTGTGGCCGCAGAGCCCAGACACTGTAGCTGTTGCTGATGAACGTGGCTTCAGTGGGGCGTGGCAGAAAGCACAGTGTCCTGGGAATCTGGGAGACTAGTGTGAGTGTCCAATCGGCCACCTGCCAGCTGCTCAGCTGAGTGACCGTCAGCTCATCCCTGAGCCACGCAGCCAGACCGTGCTGTGGGGGCTGGCGTGGCCACGGGAGCCTCAACCCACGTGCCACACATGCTTTTGTTCTTTCCACGGACACTGTGCTGTGGCCATTGACTCCAGCCCTTCTGGTGTCAGAGGAGACTGGGAGTACAACGAGAGGCATGAGTGGCCCAGGATCACACGGTGGGTCGTGCTGCGCGTGAGCCAAAGCAGGGCACATGATTCTCTCCCAGAGCATCTTCTGTGTCCTAAGCTCTTGGACTTGAAGGAGTGCCTGCCTTGAGGGCACTCTCTGGGACCCAGGTAAGGGGCATGAATAGTCCCTGGCATCCATTCTGCAAACAGGCTTTCTTTTAATGCCTGCCCTAGAGGCTGGTGGGTATGAAGAAGTGTGTGGCACAGTGGAAGTGTGGGTTTGCCCCCCTGATATGTGAGCTACTAGGTTTACTGAGGGAATGAATGAAAGACTGTCATAGGAGATTCGCTCAACAGTCCCAGCTCTGCCATCTGAGTGACATAGGGCACATGATTTAGCCTCTCTGGGACTCCAAGGTTATGGGGACTTGGGGCATATGGAGGCCTGCAGACCTCAGCAGGTGATGACTTTTATCTGCTGTGCTTGGTCAGCAACAGAAGAGGGGCCGGAGAGATGGCTCAGTGCTCTAAAGCACCTGCTTAGGCAAGCTTAAGCAACTGCAGGGACCGTGGTTCGATCCCCGGCACCACATGCTGTGCCAGCCCCACAGCCAGGGCAGGCTGAGCCAGCCACAATATTTAAAAAAAAAAAAAAAAGTTGGATTAGGACTGAACGTGGTGGTGCACACCTCTAATCCCAGCACTTGGGAAGCTGAGGCAGGAGAATCAGTGGGAGTTCGAGACCAGCCTGGGCTACAAAAGTGAGCTCAAGGCCAGTCTGAGCTGCATAGCAAGACCCTGTCTCAAAAAGACTTAAAAAAAAGAAAGAGTTGGGGTTCCCAAGGGCCAGGGCTGGGCCAGGGCCAGGGTCCTCAAATGTTGGTGCTCAACGGCTGAACTTTCCTCCTGGGCTTTTTAACTTTAAAAAAAAAAAAAAAAATGCCGTTGTGTATTTTACTTCCTTTGTTCAGCTCTCAGGAGAGATAACCACCATCCTGACAAGGATGTTCCCCTTTGGGACAGCGTGTAGAGTCAGCAGGAGGCTCCCCAGGGGATCAGCCTCCGTGGGCCGGTGAGAAGACAGATGTGTTCTGCTGCTGGTTTTGGGGCTTGGCTAGAAGGCTCAGTGAGAAGAGTTGTGAGAGGACTAGAGCCGGACAGACTCAGCTGTGCGACGTGGGCTAGGTAGCAGCATGTCTGTGAGCCGCAGTGTTCTCTCCTGGAGAGCAGGATGTCAGTCCTTCTGAGCATCTCCTGAGATCACTAGGAGAAGTAATGCGTGAGTGGATGGCACCCTTGGCACAGCGCCTGCACGTGGGCGAGTGAGCGCAGGTTCCCTTCCTGCAAACAGCGTGTGCATCTGCTCTAAGTGGGCAGCACTGTGGGTGTGGAGATGCCCAAGGGCATGGGGGATGGGAGCACTTCCCTTTACCTGGGGCAGGGTATTCTGCAGGGAGCAGAGGTGGTTGTCCATGAGGAGTCTGGAAGGCCACCTGCCTGCCAGGGCAGAGGGCCGAACATCACACGTCACTGCCCTGCTGGCCTCTGTCTAGTGAGTAGGTGCAGAGCCTGGGAACTCCAACTCCCCAGAAAGCTCCTCTGAGGTCAAACCAAGTTCAGAACTTAGGGAGATTAGCTGAAGGAGCTGATCAAAAGCAGGAGAGCAGAGAGGGGACTTAGGACAGATGAGATGAGCCCCAGGAGTCAGGGCACTTAACTGGCCTATCTGATCTCAGAGGAGAGACAGATGAGACTGCAGGCTCCAAGACCACCCTGCTTAGGCCACCCCAGGGGAGCGGGGAAAGACCAAGGGCAGGCCTGAGTAGGCCAGGCTTCTCTCGGATGGGTGGAGTGTAGCAGGCAGATAGCTCCGGGGAGTTGAGTCTCAGGAGTCCTGGGCATAACCCATAGCCTTGGAGTTGGGGTTTGGAACTGCTGTCTGTGTCTCCTCAGCCCAGGCCCATCTACACACTGGCCTCACAGCAGGCCCAGACTTTTCCTTCAGCCAGGAAAAGAGAGCTTTGGTGTGTTTTATCTTCCTTTTGGCCATAACTGGTCCCTGCTTCTGAGCTGGCTGGTGGGACACAGCACTAGATCCTTGGCCTCTGGATGAGAGGGACAGTAGATCACAGCTGGTAAAAGTCCTTTTAGGTCAGATTGGAAGAGGTTTGCTTTCATGTGTCTTTAGGATTGATGATAGCAGCTGCATGGAACCCAGTGTTGGGAACGGCTCTGAAGTTGACTATAAATTCCAAAGAAAAGGGTGCTGTGATTGATTAGTAATGTCTGTGTGGGCAGAGGAAGGGACTGCCTAACTCCTTGGCCCCTGGAGAAACTGCAGTTTGTGATGGAGAGTTGGAGAAGAAAGGGGAGGGGATCAAGCATGTCCCGGAGCTGCGGACTCTGCCTTTAAGGCCCCATGGCTCTGACGTGAATGCAGAGAGAGGTGTAGGAGAGGAGAGGCACTCATGGGGCAGCAGCAGCATGGGAACGTGGGAGGCTGAGAAGTGCAGCGGGCGGCGGCAGCCTGGGCTGGGGGCTGCGCTCTTGTTGGGAAGAACATTGGATCTCATGGGAGGGGGTCAGTTTCAGCGCTGCAGGGACCATGGGAGGTGTCTGTGCTTTAAGAAGAAGCTGCTGCCAAGTGGAGGTGCAATGTCCTTTCTCCCTCTTTGTGCATTCTGCAGTCCTCTCTGTTTTAGAACACACATAGATTTTTATCCTTCTCCAATTTAGAAAAAATAAAAGGCCTCTCAGCCCAGCCCCATCCTGCCGACTTTCTGGCCGGCCCCCTGTCTAGTAGCTCTCCAGGAGCAGCCTGGCATACCAATCCTGGCCCTCGTCCCTCAGTGCAGATAACAACAATGATAGTAATAACAGTCATCTCAGCCATCAGCATGGCTCAGCGGGGCCGCAGGGAAGCCATGATTGTCTGCCCCTCGCCTGGAAGACAGGTGTGACTTGCTACTGAGCGGCTGCAGCCATGGCGGAGGATGTGGCCCTGGCCCTGCTCATCCCAGTGACCTCCAGAGTCTGCTGCACTGAGCTGCACCTTCACCAACCCAGACCTCCAGGGCAGGGCACCCTGTCCCAGGACTCAAGGATAGGATACTCAGTTGCCAAGAGAGAAGAGACAGCCCTAGGAGAGAACACAGGGCCAGCTGATCCAGGGCTGGGCTCTGATTTCATTGAACCAAGCAAGGCTGGTTTGGACTGTGCTGGGTTTGATTAGCAAACTGTCTCCCATCCCTTACACAGAGCCAGGGACTCACTTGCTACACTGTTGCTAAGGCTCAGAGATCTCCGCTGCCTTGGGGGACTGTCCTTTCCAAAATCTCTAGCAGGTGCCAGATTCATTCTTTTATTCCTTGAGTACCTCTGGGATGCCAGCAGCTATTAGGCTTAGGGACACTACCAGGAATGTGTCGGGCCAGGCCTCTGCTCCCAGGGAGCCCGTGCTTATGTGGCAGGCAGAGGGTTGGGGTGGACAGTCAGTAAGTCGAGTGAATCAATGGTTCAGTTCAGAGAGGAAGGGCTGTGAAGGCAATGTCTTGGGGTGTGGGACAAGAGTGACCAGAAGTCTTATTAGCCTCTGTGTGGCTGAGCTTGTATTGTGTTAATGGAAGGCCTTGGAAAGGTGCTAAGGGTCGGCCTGGGAGAGGAACATGGTGATCACTGGGTATCGTGATGGAGGGATAGAGCCTGCCCAGCAGAGGCACAACCTGGGCAGGGGCCCTGTGCAGCCATAAGCCTGGCCTGTTCAGGAACAGAAAGAAGGCTCTTGGGTCCCAAGGAGCCAGGAGATGCAGTGGGGTGCATTATCTTGGGCTGGACGACAGGGCCTCGGGCATGACCTGCTTTGTTTTTCTTTTTTTTTTTTTAATTGTGGAGAACACACAAAATTTATTCTCAGTTAATTTTAAGTGTAGTTTTGTAACATTAAGTACCTTCATGTTCTTCTATAATCAACCTCCAGAACTCTGTTTATCTTAAAAACCGAAACTGTGTACTCATTAAACAATAAATCTGCACTCTGCTCTCCTCAGCTCCTCGAAGCCACCGTGCTACTTTGTCTCCATAAATCCCACCACTCTAGGTGGGATTCTAGGTTCTAGGTTCTCTATGTACTATAGATACTTTTACTCTACTTGTAAAGGGGAGGAAAGAAAGTATTTGTCTTTCTGTGGCTGGCTTATTTCACTTAGCATAGTTGTGCTCAGGGACCATCCATGTCACAGCAGGTGTCAAAATTCCCTTCCCTTTTAGAACTCAGTAATATTAAGTAATATTCCACTGGTGGCATATGCTACAACTTGCTCATCCTGTCTGCCCATCCATCCGTCTGTCCATCTGTCCGTCCATCCGTCCGTCCATCCATCCATCCATCCATCCATCCATCCATCCATCCATCCATGCATCCACAGGTGGACACATGCGCTCCTTACCCTACCCCTCTTGGCTATTGTGAATAATGCTGCTACAAGTATAGAATGATTTAAGCTCATTGCTAGTCTGCTTCCCAGCCAGGGGGTCAGGCTGTGCCTGGCCCGGGTGGATTGGCACAGAGCGGAAGAGGTGGCCAAGTGGTGACGCTTCTGCATGATGGAGGCGGGCACACCAAATACAGAGGCTCCTCTGGCTGCACTGATTGAGCTGCGAGCCGTAAGACCAAGCCCTTAAATCATCTTGGGACTGGAGGAGCTTTTCTCTGCATCTAAAATGAGAGCCATAAACCAGGTTGACTTACGGGCTGCACTCACTGGTCTGGTTGTTTACGGTCAGCATCCTTCCTGATTGGTTGATGCCTGTACTGTGCCCATTGTTAAATATTGGAATATCCCCCTGCGCTAAACCAGCACCCGGACTTCTGCACAGGGCTGTACCCCAGTGTCCCCTGTAGGAGCCATGTGGGCTGCTATCTAGATGTTTCCACTCTCAGCTCCTTCCTAGTGTTCACTGGGTGCTTCCGATGCATTGTTTTAGTCTTATTTGGGTTCCCCATAAGCAAGCTTTTGGGCTGAGGATACAGCTCAGTGTCATATGTGCCTGCTTGGCAAGCACAAGGTCCTGAGTTCAATCCCTGGTACAAAAAGAAAAAAGTCACACACACGCACACACACACAAGCAAGCTTTGTGATGGAGACAGAGGGTCAGGTGGCTTTCTTGGGGAGGAGACCTTGGTAAACACAGAGGGGGTGAAGAATGTGATATGGGGAAGGGAAGGCAGTCCTAAAGATGCATCACCTCCGCCTTTGGTTTGTTTTCTGTTTCTGTTGCCCAAGCGGGATGTCACAGACTAGTGGTTTATAAAGAACTGAACTTTACTTAGCAATGTTTTTTTTTTTTGTTTTGTTTTTTGTTTGTTTATTTGTTTGTGATACTGGGGATTGACCTGGGACTTGTGCTTGCCAGGCAGGCACTTATACCACTGAGCCATATCCCCAGCCCTTAGCAATGGTCTTGGAGGGAGGGAAGTGCAGGAGCCTGGCACCAGCACCTGGCGCAGACCTTTGTGCTGCATCGTAGCACGCAAGGGCTTCACTGGGTGTGATGGCACCAGCTGCCAGCTCAGGTCTCTTATACACCTGCTAATGGCATCACAAGGCCCTGCCCAGAGTCATGGCCTCTTCAATTCTGATTCCCTTCAAATGCCATCAACAGGTGAACTTGGAGATTAAGCTTCCAACACAAGAACTTTTGGGGGACACATTCAAGTTGTAGCATCAACCAGCTCATCTTGTGGACAACTAGAGCTTAACCCCACTGGGGGGGGATCCATGACCCAGAGTGGAACATGGCCTCTAAGTTGTCCCCAGCAGATCATCCTTTTTTCTTTGTCTGTCTGTCTGTCTGTCTGTCTGTCTGTCTGTCTGTCTGTCTGTCTCTCTCTCTCTCTCTCTCTCTCTCTGTGGTACCGGGGATCGAACTCAGGCCCTGGCGTTTCCAGATGAGCAGATTATCTTTATTCATCATTGCCCTGTAGCTACTCACCGAGCATGGCCACCGGCAGCATTAGCTGCCTGACCTTCAGGCCTGTCCCTGTGTGTGATGGCAAGAACCCCTCAGGCAGAGTGGCAGAGGCTGGTAGCTAACACTCGGGCTGGCAGGCACTGGTGAGGGTTAGCAGGCAGGACCTGCTGTGGATGTCTATCTGTCCCTGCCATGCCATCATGAGGGGTGCCCCAGTGCCGTAAGTCATTGGGTCTCTTCTCCCCACTGGGAAGAGCTCTAGTCCTCCCCACTACTGGTGGGGTAGCCCAGTGCAGCCTCTGTGGATTCCTCTCTAAGTCCAACATAGAATTGCCACGTGACCCCACAGTTCTGCTCTCGGCATGTACCTCTGAGCATTAAAAACAAATGTTCAAGCCACAACTGGCACCCAGGTGGGTCACCAGAGAGCATTACTTAGCTGTTAAAATGAGGAGCAGGGCTGGACCGCAGCTCGATCGTAGCGCACTCGCCCCGCCTGTGTCTGGCCACGAGTTTATGCCCCAGGACCAAGGAGAACAAAGGAGTGATGTTTAGTACGTGTGATAAAATGGAAAAGCCTTGGAAGTAGGATGCTGAGTGAAAGAATCCAGACGCGAAAGGTCAGTTTTGTTTATGTGAAATGTCCAGAATAGGTAAATCTGGGGAGACAGAGAGTGGGTGAGTTGCTGCCAGGGGCTGCGAAGGAAGGACTGGGGGTGACTGCTGGTGACTGCTGGTGACTATGCAGGTTTATTTTGGTGCGATGCAAATGTTTCGGAACTAGTTGGTAGTAATGGTTGCGCAGCATTGCAAATGTGCTAATGGCCCCCGATTTATACATTTGAGTTAAAATGGTGGATTTCATGTGCTGTGCACTTTGCCACAATTTTTTTAAGTGCTCTTGCTATTGTGTGGGTTGAGACACAGGCAGGCTTTCTTTCTCAGACAAAGCTTGTGGGTAGCATGCGCACCCCAGGGCCCCCCAACCAGGACTGTCCCCCTCCCAGTGGCTGCTCCTGGGAGTGCTGGGCTGGAGATGAGACCTGTGGATCGGCCTCAGTTAGGGCCCGGGGCCTCGGCTGGTACAGAAAGGAGAAGCCAGGGTGGCCCAGCTCCTGCAGAGTCCAGGGCTGTGCTAGGCAGGGGGATATGTGTCCAGCTGGAAAATTGTGGGGTGTCTTGTCTTAAATATGATATTAAATTGGTATGTTTAATTAGTACACTTAGAAAAGGTCACCAGCAATTACCTGAGACACAAAGAAGGCGTGAGCAGGCAAGAGCCCGCAAGGAAGCTGAAAAGGACCATTTTGAGCAGCACATAATTGAGGGGAAAATGGATAAAAGTCCAGGAAATTACAGGGTGGGTGACAGCAGCTGATGGCCCCATCCCCATCCTGCCCAGGGCTCCCCTTCTTCGGAGGACCTGAGTGTCGGGCCTCAGCCATTGGGGATATCAGGCCGAAGCACTGGCCTGGCTGGAGGGCCAGCATGGCCTTCCCAGAATCCTCTGGGCCTAGCTTTTCAGGGGGCCGCAGATGAATTCCGGAGGCTGCAGGCTGCTGTGGACTCTGCCACAGACCAGGGCCTCATGGGCCTCGGTTCCTGGTGTAGCGTCTGCCCGTGGCCTTGGGCAGCCACTCAGTATTTCCCCAGTGTCAGTGAGGGAGAGGGCTATGGAAGTCTGGGCTTGGGGGTAGAAATTCTTTTCCCGCTTTAGGTGATATCTTTTAAAATAAATGACACATTCTGCTCTCACCATGCTTCTTGTCACTGAGCAGCACAGACACTTTGGGAAAGTGTGCTCGGTTTATCTGTGACTCTCACAGAGCCCCTCCTCTCCACCTAGAAGGGAAAGAGCAGCAGGCTGGGAAGGTGGGCATTTAGAGACCTGGGTTCCAGTGCCGAGCAGGCCACCTCCTGACTTCAGGCAACTTGCTAAACGCCCTCTGCTTCTAAACGGGAGGGATTGACTGCAGCCGTGGCAGCTTTGTTCTGTGATTTCACAAGTCCTTCCACTTTTTTTCCCTCCTCCCATCACCTACTGCTGTTCTGCTCTCTGACTTTGGAGAGGCTGCGTTGCCTCCCTAAGTCTCAACACTCTAATCTGTGAAATGAGTATAATAAGGATTACCAAACAGAACTGCTGGGAGGATTTAACGAGCGAAGCCCTTGCAAATGGACCAAGGGTCTGGTGTCTCCCAAGAGCCCCGGGACCGTCCGTTTCCATTTTGGGCTTCCAGTTGAAGTGCAGAGAGCTCAGTGTCAGGCCTGGAGATGTGCAAGTGTGGAGACAGATGTGGGTTCTGGGTCCTGAAGACCTGGGCTGTGGGCTCCGGCTGTGCCCTCCACTAGCTGGGAGGCCTTGGGAAATTACACAATCACTCTTCTTGGCCTTATCAGGTAAGTGGGGAGATTGCTAGTGAGGCCTGAATTCAGTGGCTCCGTACATGGGAATTACTAGGCTCAGGGCCTGGCCCCTGATCAGGGCCGGAAAGCCTTAGCTGTCACTGTCTTGCTGGAATCGACCTCTTCGACGTTCACCTGCAGAAAGCTCATTAGCCGTACTTTTCTAGATCAGATTCCCAATACTTATGATCCTTCCCTCACTTGATCTTTAGTAAACACAAGCATCTCTTGTGGAACGCGGGAAGACATCTGTGCTCTCTGGTAGGGTCAGTGAACCCCGGAGAGAAGGTGTGGCTCCACTCTGCGGTTCACTCCTGGGCCCCCACCTGGAACCAAGAAGATGCTCGCCCTCTGCGGAAAATGGCACCCTGCACACACGAGCCGTTTTGGAGATAGTTCCTGGGGATTTAAGGATGTCTAATGCCAGGGTGATCAGTTGTCACGGTTTATCTGGTACTTCCAGGTTTGATCATAAGAGCTGGAAAATATCTCAGTTGTGGAAGTCCCCATGGTGCAGCGCATACCCAGAACGTGGTGAATGATGGTACAGCCACGTAGGCGCCGTGAAACTACGACAAGTGTCTTATGATCGTGACCTGCTGGGGTTTGTGGGTGGCTGCTCCCTGCTGGGAGGCCAGCCATTCCAGCAAGGTGGTGAGGACTGAAGCTGACCTCCTCTCTTTGCCCTCTGCTCTCTACCTTGGTCTCTCCAGGTTCCTCTGTGACCCAGCTGCTGGCCCGGGACATGGACAATGACCCCCTTGTGTTTGGCGTGTCAGGAGAGGAGGCCTCCCGCTTCTTTGCTGTGGAGCCGGACACTGGCGTGGTGTGGCTCCGGCAGCCACTGGACAGAGAGGTATACCCTGCCTGCACCCCTGCTCCCGCCCTTTCCTGGGGAGCAGGCAAAGACATTGGCAGAAGGGCGGCTCAGTATCTTTGGGGCCTTTCCTTTGAGGCCCATTTAGACCCTTCAGCAGCATCCTCCTAAGTGACATCCCTCTTCAAGGGCCAAACTGATGTCAGGACATGGGGTCACTGGGGTCTCCAAGCAGAGAGGCCACATCAGATGGGCAAGTGTCACCATGACCATGGGGTCCTCTTCGTAGATGTAAAGCCTATCTCGACCCCCACCCAATCCTCCTCCAAAGGAGTAATTTTCTGGAGAAGCAGAAGATGATGGTGCAGGTATCCTTAGCAAAGGGAGGCAAGGGTGTAACATACCCCAGCCCTTGCCCTCGCCTGAGTGCTGGAGACGGAAGCCATAGGCGCTCTGTCCCTGGGCCATGGCTCCAGGCCCTTTTGAGATAGCAGCTCCCTAGGTTGCCTAGACTGACCCTGAGGTTTTGCTCCTCCTGCCTCAGCCTTCTGAACACAAGTCATTTCATGGGTGCACTGCTGCACCTGGCTTACTTGCAAGTTCAAGACAGAGCCAACTGTCTGCCTTGCAGAGTCCTGGCTGTCCTCTAGGACTGCTCCTGGAGGAGGACTCATGGGGCAACTCACTACCCTCTACCAAAGGCGAGGGCACTTCTGGAATTACAAAGGCAGGCAGCACCTCGCAGCCCTCTAACTGCCTTCCTCCCTCTCTCCTTTCTTCCAGACCAAGTCTGAGTTCACAGTGGAGTTCTCTGTCAGCGACCACCAGGGGGTGAGTGTCTTCCAGGCCCCTGGTCCCCTGGGAGACATGTGCTGGGTTTGGCACCATCATGTGGCTGGCATGGGAGAGAAGGGTCCAGGGGCAGGTGGCAGTGCCAACTCTGTGCCCTTCTCTTGCCAGGTGATCACACGGAAGGTGAACATCCAGGTTGGGGATGTGAATGACAACGCACCCACCTTTCACAATCAGCCCTACAGTGTGCGCATCCCTGAGGTAGGAGCCGCCAGGACTGCCCTGGCCAGGGGGCCCCACTGGCTGCTCCACGCCACTTGTGTGGGGTGGACAGAGAGCCAGCTGGGCAAAGGGCAGCTCCAGCATTCACTGTGTACTGCTTGGTGGGCAAGCTGACACCTCTGAGAGCAGAGGCTCTGGTGGTGGTGGTTAGGAGCATGGCTGGGCAGGGGGCGGCAGGAGTCTCAGGCTGGAGAGGACCTGCCCTGGGGGAGGGCAAACCTGCAGCTGGAGCCAACGGGCAACAGGCTTGGAGGGGCAGGTGCATGGCCTGGAGCAGGCCTTTGCAGGGTGGCAGGCTGACAGGCTGGCCTCACCAGCACATTCCTGCCTTCGCCTGGATTGGATCCCTACAGGCCTCAGGAGCAGGCCTTTCCCGGGCTCTGGGCCCTCCTGAAAGCCCCCACGCCTGGTCTGTGTGCCCTGAGTGTGTATGCATGAGTGCATGTGTGGAAAATCAAGCCAGGCCTGGTAATTGAGAAGTACAAATTACTGCATTACAAACGCTTCGTTAATAAGCTGGCTGCTGGCTCCCAATGACACTGGGGTTCTTGCTGCTCACTGTCCGATGCACTGGACGTTAGTGATACAAAGATGTTGAGTGCAATGAGAGGGGCTTCTAACGGGGGAGGGTAGCAGTGGGGGGGGGGGCTCTGGTTGGGCAGGCTGTGGTTGGTAAAGGGTGACTGAGAACAGTGCAAACTGGAACTCTCTGGAAAGGCAGCTTGGCTCCGTGGGATCTGGGTTGTAACCCATTTATCAGTCATTGAGTTCAGGAACAAAGAGAGTTTTGAGCTGTGGCATGGGAGAGTGACTTGCCCAGGGTCACACAGCTGTGACTGAGCCTTCTGACTCCCAGGACAGGCTCAGGATCCTGCAGGGATGAAGCTATCCTGTCCCTGTCTCCACTTCCTGGCCTCATACTCAGCTGGGAGCTGAGCGTCCTACACTGGTGCTAGATGGAGGGTGAGGAGGGCAGATGTGGGTGGGGAAGCACCAGGGAGCCCATGCCCCTCCCTGCCAGGCAGAGGCCACTGTCCTAAGCATGGGGGCACCGTGCCCTGAGCTCTGGCCACTGTGCCTAGGGACTGCAGCTTGGCATTGGGCTCCCTCTCATTTGGAAATCTCCCTAATTTAATTAAGGGGCTCTACGTGCCAGCCTGCACTCTGGGCCTGGGCTCAGAAACCAAGGGCACGGCTCGAAGTTAATGAGCCTTGGACCCATTGCTCAGCTGCTGTCCTGGCAGGCCCGACTGCCCTGCATCATCCCTCAGGGGGCAGCAGGCAGCCGCAATGGCAAGGGGGCAGGTTGTGTCCCTTCTCCCCAGCCCTTCCACTCTGCCCCTGCAGAGATAGTACCTATAGCACCCAGCCTTGTGGGGTCCCCTGGAGTTCTCCAAGCAGCAAACCCCTTCCACAATTCATTTATTTGGCGTGTATCTGCTCCTGTCTTGGCTCTGTGCTGGCTCATTCCTGGAGGCCCAGGCAGCCGTGCGGCGTGGGATGATAGGAGTCAGAACTCGAGGCAGGAGGCCAGGTGGACCCCCTGCCCTGCTCGCACGTTGCTGGGTCTGTTTAAGGTGTCACTTGGCCTCTCTGGGCCACCGTGCTCCTTATCTAACAAACAGAAGGGCAACCAGGATAAGGTGGCCCCTGCCTCCTGCCCATCTGATGGGAGAGGGTGGCAGCAAGTGGCCACCTGCAAGGACACCTGGCCTTGGAGGGAGGCCCACGGGTGTACTTACCGATGTGCCACCACTCCTGGTCACTGCAGCCCTGATACTTAATGCCCTGCTTTCAGCTGCTCAGTATGGCGATTGGGGGTGTGGTGTCAGGTGAATGGGGGCCAAGCCACCAGCCCGGCCTGGTGCAGCCACCTCGGCTGGCTGGCTCCGGCCTAGGCTGGTGGCCTGCTGGGTCTGCCCCAGAATTATGCCTGTGGTTCTGTGTGTGCCAGGTGCACCCTGGACCTCATCTGCCCCCAGGCCCTGCCTAGGAAGTGAATTCAATGGCAGAGGCTCTTGGATGTGAAGAGGATACGAAATAGGGGAAGAAAGCGTGGGTGCTACAGACCCGGGTGGGCCTGAGTGCAGGGACTGCTCAACAGACTGGGAAATCTCGGCTGGCTTCTTGGAGGAGGCGATTTCTAGGGCAACCTGGCGGAGGTGGCAACGGATGTTCTGTGGGTATCACAGGAACAGGGAAGGTGGAGTCAAGGCCCGTGCTTCTAGTCACAGCGGTGCCAGACTTTAGATCTGTCCTGCCTTTCTGATGACTTCGGCCTCTACAGCTGTCAGACAGCTTTGTTGAAGCAGCCGCTTGCTGGGGATGACACCCAAAAGACAAGTCCCTTCAAGTTAGGGCTAGATTGATCTGCAGGGGTGGCGAGGCACGGGGGTCTGTCTGGCTGCTCCTTGGCGGCCTCGGCTGCTGCACCCAGTCCTTTCCTTTCGCTCCTCCAGCCCTGAGCCCGATTCACAGCAGTTGGGTGCAGGTGCCCAGGTGGCAGCGCAGACCCGCGCAAGGAGAGCTTTCTGAGGACGAGCTCCAGCGACTGAGCCCCCTGCTTTGCTGAGGGTATGCTGAGCTCCCCAGCCCTGGCGTGTGTAAGCCACGGGGTGCTGGCCTCCAAAGCCACCCAGCTTCAGAAAGTATCTAGAAGGTGATGAATCAGAAGGCTCCAGACGGTGTGGAGCAGAGCTTCCCAGGGCACTGGTCAGGAAGCGTCTTCCTGGTCCCAAACCTCTGCAAACTCAGCTGGAGAGAACAGCTGGAACCTGCATTCCAAGCTCCTCTGCTAACACTGAGGCCTGCCAGGTTTGGGGAGCTTTGTGGGGCCGCCCCTAGAGAGGTTCTGAGTGGTTCCAAAGGCAGCACTGCATGGAGGAGAACTTTGAGCCCATCCACACGGTCTACACTGCCTGGAGCTCTGGCCTGAGGGGACCCCAGCCGCCAGCCAGGAATAGCAGGGTGTGGGAGGCCGTCCAAGGGCAGGCACCGCCCCTCAGCCCGCCCAGCCCCGGCAGGTGCATGTTTGGGTTTGTTTGTTCTCCTTTCCCCTCCTGCCCACCCTTCTCCCCTCGCTCTGCTGTCCTCCATGTAATTATCCATTTTATCAGGGTGAAAGGGCCTGCAATTCACTTGTCGAAGCCCTAACGAGGCAGCGTGGATGCTTTCAAGTCCGTAAAGAAAAGGGAAATCCTGCTAGAATTGGCAACTTAATTCACCAAGCCAGCCTCGACAGACCTCATTAAGTCCCCGTGTATTCATTTCAGGCTAATGGCTGTCATGCTGACTGCTGTTTGATTTGCTGTAATAGACTTTTATGGCGTGCCAATTTGCTCAAACGTGTTTGTCCGAGTCTGTGCCCAGCGGTGCTGCTCCGCTGCCTCGTCAGGGCGCGTGCCCGCCTCACCGACCTTCAGCGCTGTCCCCTTCCCAGCTCTCTGGGGCCAGAACTGCATCCCAAGGAGGTGACCATAGTGCTGGAGTGTTTGGGAGAGAGGGGGTGTGTGGCTGGAAGTCACATGGTTCCAGGTGGCTGCTGGGTTAAAGAAGCCAGGGGCTCTGTGGAGCTCTCCGGTTGCTGTGTCCTTGAAATTCCAAGAAGTCCCTCCTCCTCCTCCTCAGTGGTGGCCTCAGCTTCTGTCCACCTGGCTTCAACGCACCTGTCCCTGTGTGTCCCCCACATCACCTTCCAGTGCCTCCCTCCACCTCAGGGGCCGATTCAGTGTCTGTGCCCTCGTGCACACTGTACTTTTCTCACTAGTACTGTGGCCCTGCCCTCCCTGCTCTGCCTGTCTATCCTAGCCCAGCTGTGACCCACCAGGCCCTGAGCCACAATTTTTATTTTTATTTTTTTTTAATGAAGGCAACCAATACTTGTTGAACATCTGCTAGGCAGGGCCCAGGGATTCTCAGCCAGTGTGGGCACGCAGGGCAGTGGGAAGGACTCAGGCATCTTCCACTGTGTACCTTAGACAGGTGACTTAACCCTCTCTGGACCTCAGTTTCCTAATCTGTAGGATAATTAAGAGCATCTGTCTTGCAGAGTTGTTATAAGAAACATAAAAATGTAAATATGGAAAAGTCCTCAGTCCACTTTATGAATCAGGGTATATTCAGTACAATGCTGGTGATTGAGACGGGCCCTTTGTCCTCAGGGAAGGATATTTTATGAAGAGAAAAACAAGTAAGTGATATCTAACGACACCTAAATGTATTACATGCCACAGTAACTTCATATGTGTATAGCTTGATAAAAGTACTGTGTTCTAGATGTGGGAATTATTTGTTTGGGCCCTTATGGGGTCAGTAGGAGTTTGTTGGAGGAGGCCATGATGTTTCAGAATGTCATTCACTCTGGGACTCTTTGATTATTATTATTTTTTAATCTTTTATCTATTTAGTGCAGGGTCTTGCTACTCAGCTTGGACTCTTAGTGATTCTCCTGTCTCAGCCTTCCTAGTGCTGGAATTACAGGGGTGTACCACCATGCCTGGTTCTGGTGGCCAGCACAGCATGCAGGCCGGCATGGCACACAGTACCGGGGATCAAACCCAGGTCCTTACACTTACCAGACAGGCACCTAGACCGCCAAGCTATCCCCTCCTGATCTTTTATTATGTGTTAGAATTTCCCAGTGACAGGTAAATTCTGACCCCTGATCAGAGACTGCTGAGGAAGGACAAGGGCTGTGTGAGGATGTGTCCTTTGTAGGTCCCATAGTTGCCTCATGGAAACAAAGCCTGGCTGGCAGTGGCCCCCTGGACCTCTGCCCAGGGCTTGGTGATGCTCAGGTCCTGCACAGATCCTTATCATGGATGGCAGGTGAGCAGCTGTGAGATATGGGTGAGGCTGCCTGCAGGGGGCCTGGGGCCAGAGGAGATAACAGGAGCCTGAGAGATGGGGTGTGAAGTTGGGGGTTCCCGCCCCAGCCTTCTGGCTGCCCGTGTTGTGTCACTTCATGAGGACAGTTGAATTACTGGGCCTTGCTGGAGAGGGGAAGCAGGGAAGAAAAGAGACCATTTGCCAAGGAAACCAAATTATTCATTCCCAGGACAACAGCAGGGATAAGCTGCTGCGGCTCCTGGGGCTTCCTGTGTGCCCAGTGTCCCGCTGTTCTTGGGGGACCTTGCGGTGCTCTCCCCACGCTCACGCTCCCCATTCTCAGGTGACACCCAAGGATCTGCTCCGGGTGAGGTGAGTGACCTGTCCTCAGCAGGTCCAGCAGGGCCAGGATGAAGGCCCAGGCCCAGTCCTCTGGCTTCCCTTCTGCTACAAAATGGGAACAACTGTGCCCATCTTGCCTTGGGCTGGCACGCGGCTCCAGTCGCTAAGATCACTCCCCTGCGGTGCTCGGCACAGGGCCAGGATGAGCAAGTGCCTGGCCAAGAGTCGTGGCTACAGTTGTTATCTCTATACTCGTGTCTGGGCTGGAGGGAGTGGGGACCTGGTGTCCTCAGCGCCAGCCCCCAGGCTTGTGCACGCCGAGTTGCTCTCCCTGCTTGTTGGGTGACAGTGAGGGTGCAGGGAGCATGGGTACAGTGGCATGTTTTCCTGGGGAGAGGGCACAGCTGGGTCGGGGTACAGGGTGGCCCAGCGCTGGGCTAGGCATGGTGCACACAAATGCCCTACCTGTTTCCACTTGTGACACCTGAGACACAAGAGCTGAGAGCTGTGGGCTGGTCCCTCTGATGCCTGCCAGGACCTGGACATCAGCCATGGCCTCATTCGTGGCACGTGGGAAGCTCTAGAGTGGTGGCCAGATGAGGCCCAGAGCATGTGGAGATGAATTTGGCCAAAGAGGCCGGTGTGTTAGCACAGGGCTGCAGCAGTGCCAGCTGCCCCAGGTGTGTGTGTCTGTCAGGTGCTGCATGATTTATAAACTGCATTCTCAAGTTGCAGTGAGAGGTGGGGGAGGGAGTTTCCCTGGTGTCAGCTCCACTCACAAGGATATCATCACCCCCGTGCCAGGGAAGGCAGCCCCTTGACAGGCCATAGTAATTTATACCTTGGGGCCACAGTGCTTGTGGCCCTCTGCATCCACAACCACTAGCCTATTGATCTGGGAAAGGAAGAGCAATAAATCATGGTGGATTTGGCCTCCTGCTGGCCAGAGCTGGGCAACTTGGTCCTGCCAGTCTGGGATGATGTCTCTATGCCCCTCTGTGAGCACCCTGAGGCTCTTTCCCTTTGCCTGTCTTCCCCTGGCATAGGTACAGTGACAAATGCCAAGGACCCTCCTCTGTCACAGCAGGCAGGTGCCACAGCCTCCAGTATCCTGAATGGTGAGAGATGGGCTTGTAGGGAGATGCTGCTCTCTCTCTCTCTCTCTCTCTCTCTCTCTCTCTCTCTCTCTCTCTCTCTCTCTCACACACACACACACACACACACACACACACATATGAGCACCAGGCCACCTGCTTTTGCACTGTGCTAAGGGGCTGTACTCATTTAAATAACTCATCTTCTGTCCCTCCGAGAGGTTTCATTATCTTTCATTTGTCCCCATGACACCTCTGTCAGTTAGGAGGGAATTAGTCTTTGCATTTTATAGAGAAGAGAACCTGAGACCACACAAGTCCCTACTCCTACAACATCACCCACCCTGCACAGATTGTCATGTGCCCCATCCACTGTGGCAGTCACAAATGTGCACACAGCACTGCTTGTGACAAGTAGGTGACCCCAGCCCCTCCAGGGTCACTGCCTTTGTAGTCCCCTGCCTGTGGGGAAGATTCATGCCTTCCCACTACCTCCTCCTGCTTCTAGGTGCCAGGAGAGAATAATTCTCCATCCCCTCTTAGGTGGGCCCTGGAAGCTTAGCCTGGCCTCTCCACAAGCTTGGGGGTCCCTTGCTCCCACCGACACCCAGTGAAGAAAAGTCCAGGGCCTCTGACTCCCGTGGCTGCTGTGACAACTCCTTTGGGTCCATGGGGTGGGGCCGTGAAAGCAGGAGCAGAGGGATCCCTCATGCCACTAACATCAGTTTCAGTGGTGATAATGTTTTCAGTGACACCAGTTTCTTCATCAGTCGAAGTGGGAGTCTTTGGGGCCGAATGATTCTCAGGCAGTGACAGGCAGGACCGTTTTCTTGGAATACCATGCAGGGCCTTGTGCAGAGCCCAGCTCGCAGGTGTTCGGGGCTCTGTGTCTCGAGCTGAGATACCTCGTGTTGTGCCCTAGTCCATTAAAGGGCCTTGAGATGGACATTGCCAGTCAGCGCTGTCCTGATACTCAGCTATGTGGTTGGGCTCCTGGCTCTACCTTGCTGGAAGCCATCTGTCACCTTTCAGCTCCTTGTCTGGAGAAGGGTATGGGCCTTTGCCTGCACCCCTTTTCCTGCAGGCAGTGAGAATTCTAGGTGAGGTGTGGCTTGGGGAAGAGCAGTCCAGGTGAGGCCCCTGTGCAGCCAGGAGCAGCTCTGGTCTCATGCCACAGCATGAGCCCTGGTGCCTGACTATGACATGGGGCCTGGGCTCTGCTGCAGCGCCTGGAGATAGGGTCTCACACACACAGCCTGGGAGGGCTGGGGTCTCCTCTGTGAAGTAGGGAGCATGGAGCATGACAAGTATGACCTTGCAGCCACAAAGTAGCATTTGGTAGGTGATGGTTGTGACACTTCTTGTGGAAGTCCCCCAAGAGCCTCGGGGGGGGGGGGGGGGAGGTTGCCAGGACATGCAAGGAACAGGCAGGCAACCTCCATTCCCGGGAATGGAGGGGCTGATACAAGGGTCACTGACCAGAAACTGATAGTCTAGGAGAGACCAGAGACATGACCCAAAGATACGACAAAGAAAAAATGAAAATATTGCTCTTGAGAAGTAACAACAGGTTGAATGTCTGCTATGAAGTCCTCGGAACCACAGAGGGACTGTCACAGCCCTTTACCCTGCTCACACTCCCGTTGTCCACATGGCACATGAGGGCATTAGTTTGCCCCAGGTCAGTGGGCCAATTAGTGCTACCGCACTGGGGACCAGAGATGGCTGGGAAAGACTCTCAGGGACGTGTTTTCTGGACCTATGAAAGAGAGCCCAGCCCTGACCCCAAGGCACCCACAGGGCCTGAGTGTCTGGAGCCACAGCCCCTGCCCCCAGCTGCCTCCTGGGCACACGACACGGGTGCCACAAGGGTGCTGCCGACCACAGCACATCACCATGCTCCTCTTTGTCCCTGTGGCTGTGGGACTTGGTCTCAGCCCTCCCACGTACCCTCTCAGGTTTAAGTATGCAGCCCTGCCACAGTGCAGCCCATGTACAGTGTTGATGTGTTTGTGGGCTGCCTGACCCACCTTGTTTCCGACCAGGAGGGGGAAAACAGAAAAGCACTTTTGGTGGATGGAATTATTATAATTTCTCTGATTCCTTAGCAGCCTTTAATTACTTCACAACTTTGTGGCGCTGGCTAGAAGCCGTGAGAGGCCGGGCTCTCTCTCTTCATAATAACCTTAAGTGGAAACTGCCTGTCCATCTATTAAAAAGCCCGCTCTTCTCACCAGATGAGATAATACCACCAAGAGATTGCGCCCGGGCTATAATCACTAGGTACAATACAATTGTCCCAGCTCACTGTCTTCATCAGCGAGCGGCCAGCCCACCTCTCAGGCACGGGGACAGCCAGCCCCGGAGAGCTGGGTGCCCGGTCACGTCCTTGTTCAGGAGGGCACCAGCTCAGGCTGATCCCCTCTCCCAGTCCTGCCCTGGAGGGAGGGAACTGGCACGGCAGTCCTTTCCTGTCTGCGAGTCCTCGTCCAAGCTCTGTCACACCTCCTGGGCCCCGTGCAGGCCTTGTGTTTCAGGGATCCCTCCTTTCACACGAGCTGCAGGCAGTGGGCCTGCCTGTCCTCCCTGTCCTCTGTCCACACCACAATGCTCATGTTCCTGCAGCCCAGGCTTGGGGCTGTGCCTGTCCCTAAGATGCCAGCATCCAGGCCTGCCTCTTCCCACCATTGAGCCAAGCCTGGCCTAAGGAGCAGGTATGTGTGTGTCAGTGGGGGGTGGGGGGGGTGTCACCTCTGTGAGTGACGCCCTGTGGAGGAGCAAGCTATACCATGCGGCCCCGTGATTCCCTCCCCAGGGGCTGAGGCAGCCCAGTCCCAGGCCCTTCCCTCCAAATCTGAAGGTACAACACCCCACTCTTGAGGGCTGCTCCTTGTACCACTCATCCTAGCTTCTAGCCCCTCTGAAGACCCGCTGTCTCCTGACTCTGGCCTGGCCTTTCCTTCTTGGGACCAGCTGGCTCTGGCTGGTGAGGGCCCCTTGGTCTAGGGCATCTGTCTGTGTCCACCTGGCTGGGGCAGCTGAGTGAGGCAGTAGGGTGAGTTGCTTCCTGGGCAGCTGGGTGTCTGCTTCTCATGAGCCTTCCCACCCTCAGGGTGCTAGGGGTGGGTGTGTGTACAATGCTTCCCCAGCGATTCACTGTTAAAATGTAATTTTCAAGGCAAGACACTAGGAGAGAGAAATCTTTATCCACTGTGGCATTTAGAAGGTGGGTCTTTGGGAGGGGCTGCAGTTAGAGGAGTTGTCAGGGTAGAGCCGCTGCGTGGATCCTGGACTTCATGGAAGAAAACAGGGGACAGCTGTGTACGTGTGGCATGGCCCTCACAGCCTGGGGACTCTATCTTCACCAGATGCAGGCCATTGACCCCAGACCAGAGCTGAAATAAACCTTTTCTTTAATAATTCATACTGTCTCAGGCATATTATCATAGCAACAACAACAATAAAAATATGTAGGAATAGAGTGGGGATCAAAGACAGGACTGACAGAAAGGTGTCTCCCTTAAAACTTCGTGCAATTGGCATGGATGAACTGCTGAAGGATTTTCTCCAGTGGTCTGTTCCAGACCTGTGCAACATTTGTTTGCTTTTTCTTTCTGTACACTTTTTCTAGAGTAAGCATATTCTTTAGATATAGGTGTGGAGGTGTGAACAATTGTGTGTTTAGCTCTATGAGTTCTTGCCAAGTGAGAACATGTGTGTGACCATCCTGTCTCAGTTACTCTTCTCTCATTGCTGGGACAAAGTACCCAACACCCAAAATGAAGGAAGGAAAGGTTGATTTAGCTCACACTCAGGGAGGTTTCAGTCCATACCCGGCTGGCTCCAAGGCAGAGCTGCACGTGGCAGCGGGCAACCTTTCATGGTAGTGGCAAACAGCAGAGAGCAAGGGAGGAGCAGCAGCAACAACAGCTGCAGAGAGCAAGTCTGTCTCCCTTAAGTTACATTCAGGCTACCTCACCCCAGGCCAAATGTAGCACTCATACCCGTAATCCCAGCAGCACTCATACCCATAATCCCAGCAGCACTCACATCCATAATCCCAGCAGCACTCACACCCATAATCCCAGCAGCACTCACACCTATAATCCCAGCAGCACTCACACCCATAATCTTGGTGGATCATGAGTTAATCATAGACTCTAGAAGTCCACCCCATGACTGCATGAAGCTTTGGGGGACAACTAGATACAAACTATGACACATATCCAGGTCAGGAGGCAGACTTTGAGGCAGGGCACGGGGACACATGCTTATAATCCACATACTCTCTGGGAGGCTGAGATAGGAGGATTGCAAATTGGTACTCAACCTGGGCAATTTAGCAAGATCCTACTAAAAAAAATACAAAAAACAAAAGGGCTAAAGATGTGGTGCTGTAGGGAAGGTTCTACATTGCATCCCTAGTGCCACAAAAAGAGGAGGAGAAGGAAACAGAAGGGAGACTCCACCAGCACCTGGTAGCCCCTCCGCAGAAGTGCCTGCACTGGCTCCTACCCCATGGGTTTCCGGGGCCATGGTCCCTGCCACACACGTCCTTGAGGCCTTTAGCATCACGAGAGCTCCTGGAGCTGGCAGCTGCTTCCCCCCACCTAGCTCTGCAGACCACCTGGAACCTCAGCCCCACCATGGAGTGCCTGTGTATCCCTGGGGAACTCACCTTCCCTAATCCAATACTAGTTGATGATGCAGGGTTGTCCCGGAACACATGATGTGAGATAGGCAGCCTCACACTGCATGCCCTGGAGGGACTGTCCCCTGTGGCCATTCCCTCTGGACACCTCTCCCTCAGGGGTTGCTCTGCAGGTGGCCTTGGTGCTGGGGTCTGAGACTGGATGGGGAAGAGTGAGTCTGTTTAGCACTGAGAGCTAAGTGGCGTGGTGGAGACCTGGGTGCAGAGGAAGCGAAGGGTCCTTCCTAGATCGTCTTCCACCCTCAGTGTGGTTCTGCATGTTGGTAAGAGGTGGGCCTGTCCTCAGGATACAGCTGGGGAAATGGGCCCTGGGGGTACTGACCTGTCCAAGGTCACAGAGCTATCCCAGACTTAATCTCTGTGTCCTTCCCCAAAGCAAGTTTGCGTGTATTTTATCCCTCAAAAATCCACTTAGGTTTGGGGGTTTACTGTAAAGCTGCTGCCACCAGGAGAGATAGCCCTGAGGCTGGGGAAGGCAGCACTGGGAGGGCCTTGCTGGGGAGGACTCCTCTGAGGTGACCTTTTTTGTGTGCCAGTCCCCCAGCCTCTTGCATGGCTGAGATGCGTATCAGCTGCCCGATCTCAGGCCTGTGTGGGAAAACACAAAAATCTTTAAAGGCTTCTTTGCAACTCGAACAGATTCCTCCCTCCCCTTTCCTCTGGTCAGGGCTGTGAGGGCCAGGGCAATAGGAGAAGAATGATAAATTTCTGCAAAGCATTGGCTTCCTTGTCACCTACCCCAAATCGTCAGGTCCTCCACATTTTCAGGGGCTACCAAACCCTAAAAAAAAAAAAAAAAAGAAGAGAGAATTCCACCTAACACAGCCCCAAAGATGGAGACAGAGATGAGGCAGTGGCAGCTACTGGTGCGGAAAGCCCTAAATGGTGTGGAAGTAATGCCTAAAGTGTGCTGGCGATTACAGGCATTTCCACAAGCACACTAGCTGGCGCATGGGGCGGTGCCGCAGCCGTGGGGAAATAAATAAAGAAGCATGCAGGCCTCAGAGGTCCTGCTTAACAGTTGCCGTGTGGAAGGGGAATGGGGTAGGTCGCTAGTGTGGGGGAAAGGATGGCAAGAGTATGCATCCACTCATTCATCCATTCATCCATCCATCTATCCATCCATGCATCCATCCATCCATCCATCCATTCCCCAGATGTTGCCTGGTGCCTGTGGGGTGCTGAGGACACAGGAATGAAACATCGTCTCAGGCCTCCAGGAAATCCAGGCTGAGCAGCTGCTCACCTACAGGGATGCCCTGAGAAACAGGACAGGAGACCCAGTATTTGAGGATCAGAGTGGCTCCCACCCGTAGCTTGGCTGTTTCAGGCTAGAAGCAGGAAAGCGGGGCCTGCTCCCTGACACCACCCTGGCACCCACATTCCTTGCCACCTTGCAGTTATGTGCATGCCAAGCTCCTCTGCTTTGGGCAGCAGAACTGGACAGATGCCCGCGAAGTGAGCCTGGAGTCTGGTGCTTTGCTCCGTCCAGGGCCCCAGGGCCGCACACCCTGTAGCCCGTGCTGTACTTGCTGCTCCAGTTGGCCCTGGAGCAGGGCTGGTGCGAGCTTCCCCCAGGTGTGGCCTGTCATCTACTGCTTCCTTTCTGACATTAGCAGGGACCCTAAAAGATGGGAAAGGCCCTTAAAGAGAGGGCCAGGGAGTTCGACACAGAAGGGCCAGGGCTCAGGGGCCGTAGGAGTCTGACCATACCCTCCTGACACTGTCCAGCTTATTTATATCACTTGCCTAACACCTGGAAAGTCCCATCCAAAAAGCTAAGATTCGGGCCAGCGAGATGGCTCAGTGGTCTAAAGCACCTGCTTAGGCAAGCTTAGGCAGCCGCAGGGACCATGGTTCAATCCCTGGCACCACATGCTGCGCCAGCCCTACCCCCAGGGCAGGCTGAGCTGGCCATAAAAAAAGCCAAGACTCAAGAAGTGATGTAAAATGGGGTCTATAGCTAGGCCTGAAATCCCAGCACGAAGGTAGGAGGATTGCCATGAGTTCAAGGCCAGCCTGAGCTACATACATATCAAGACCCTGTCTCAAAACACCCAAATGGGGAAAAATGATGGAGTCTGTATCTTATAATTTCTTTGGAATCTCAGAAAGGACCAAGCATCAGGAAAACTAAATAATAACAGTAACAAAAATAGAGCCCATGGCTGCATTCACTTACATGTCTGTGCCACTAGGGTATCAGTCACATTCATGTTACTTCAACAAAATACCCAGTGCAGGCTACTTGTGAATTAAAGAGGACAATTTAGTGCACAGTTCTGGTGGCTCCAAGTCCACACAGCACAGGGCAGGCAGCAAGGGCAGCCCCTTGGCCGTGGCACCTAGTGGCACATGGCAGGTGGCAATGGCAGGTGTATGCTGGGCATGGGTAACCACATCCTAAGCCAGGGACAGAGACCTAGAGACCAAGCTTTGAACACAGGCACTGGGGCATGCTTAGCATCCAAGCTGTAGTAGCACATACTGAGATTCTCCCGGTCTTTAAGGTTGGGGCCCCCTTGCAGCGGGCCTGAAGGGACCCCTGTGCTGGTCCCTCCTGTACCATACCCTGGCCCCAGCATGGCAGGGAGAATAGTGGGGAGGCCAGCACCCCCTGTGCGCCACGAGCCAGGCTGGTGCCTCTTTCCTTGAGAGCTGCTCCCTCCACACCAGCACACGGATGCACACGTTGCTCCCCTCCCCACACATCTGCCCTGCCTCCTTCTGTCCCGTGTCTCCCTCACAGGTCAGCGCTCCAGAGTGCTAAATCATAAGCAAATCGGCCACAGCCAGCAGGAGGCCAGGAGGACATAGTGAGGGCCACTGCCATCAAGGCCATTAGCAGCGAGCTGGTCTGGCGGAGAAAGCTGGCTGATTGAGAGAGTGGCCGGCCTCTGCCTCAGGACGCTTCGCAGCCCTTCACAGGGGGTCACGGGCTGGGACACATGTGGGACTTGAGACTCGCTGGAAATTCACAGCATGCATGGTTCACACCCAGGACCTTGGTTTGCCTGCCTCCTCCAGGAGCAGCACCCACAGGGTACAGTTTCTCTCTTAGCTGGGTGCCTTGAAGGGCTTCGTCTTGGACCAGGCCACAGGAGTCAGGCAGGCATGGACATGGATCCTTGCTAGTGACTTGCTGGGCCTTGGTCATCCTCACCCATAAAATGGAGCAGTCGCAGGACCTGTTCTGTTCTTTTTGTGTGTGTGGGACTAAGGTTTGAACTCATGACCTTGCCCTTGCCAGGTAGGCACTTGTGTCACAGAGCTATCTCCCCAAACCCATGGGCCTGCCCTATAATAAGCTGCTGCAGTGTACCTGATGCCCTTGGAGCAGTACTTTCCTGGCACATAGTGAGTGCCCTGCAGTTCCACAAGGGGCCGGGGGACCCTGCATGTCATTTCAAGCCCAGGAAAGTAGAGCAAGGTCAGCTCCAGACCAAGGAGTCCCAGGGACCATGCTCCCCAGGGCCTGAGCCAGGTGGACAATGTGATGATGCCATGGCACTGTGGGGTCTGAGGGGCTCTGCTGTCCCCAGGAGAAAGCAGGCCAGTGTCACAGCTAGCATTGGGCCGGCACTCCAGGGGGCCTCTGAGTGTTCTGTAGGTCAGTCACATGCCAACAGGGGACAGAGCACATGATGGTAAACCTCAGTTTACTCATGTCTTCCACATCCTCTCTAATCTGGCTAGTGCTTGGGGATAGGTCCCTTTTCGCTGTGTCACTGGAGGGCCTGGGAGGGGCTACCAACTGGGCAGCCCTGTTCCTTCTGCACGGCTGGCCTTGCAGCCGGCCTGCAGCAGACACGGCTTTTTTGTTTTTGGTTAAAAAGCCTCATTGGAGCGTTATGATATTGGAATGTGAAGGGTAATTGAGCTGAAAGCTATTCTCTTCCTGCGCCCAGTGCAATAGGATGGTGGTGGCCCGGGCCTGCGCCGCAGAAGCCTGGGAATCCTGATGGAAGTTCTGCTTGGGGTTGGAGCCTCCGGCAAGGAGCAGAGCTGGTGCCCCACATCTCCCTGGCGCTGGAGCAGGCGACCCGGCCCAGCCTGGCTTGCTGGGGGATGAGTGGAGGTCTCCACCCCTCCCAGCTGCTTCCTCTGTCCCTACTCTAGAAGGGTCTCTTCTCCACTGTATTTCCTCTCCCCTGTCCTGCTCGACCTCTGCCAGTGGTTAGCAATTCCAGTGTTTTCTAAACCAAATTTTCATAAACATGCACATCTTTGGGTGTCTTGTTTAAGAATAGATCTAGAGTTGGCCTGAGACTATATTTTCTCCAAGTTCCTAGATGATGCTGGGGAGTTAGCCCAGCAGTATAAGTGCCTGCTTAGCAAGTGTAGGGTCTTGAGTTTGATCCCCAGTACCAAAAAAAAAAAGTTCCCAGATGATGCCAGTGCCCACCTCCCTTTGGGGACCTAGACCTTAGAAAGCAGTCAGAGCCACTGGCTGAGCAGAGCGGCCCGGATGCTTTGCGTTAGGCCGCACTAAGAGGTGCCTTCGGCGTGACAGCTTCCGCTTCCTGAGCAGGGCTGCCCTACTGGGCTGCGCACGCAATGCCCTAAGAGGAGACAGAGGAGACGCAGGCTGGAGAGAGGCAGCTTGAGCGTGGTTCGTGTAACCCGAGCTGGGTGGCTTTGTCTGCAGCAAGGAGCCACAGAGGGACCATTTGTTCACCAAGCTGTGTGCTCACAGGGCAGGGCCTCTTGAGGGCTGGTGTCTTCTTCTAATTTTACATCAAGGCACCTACCAGGCCTCATCCCCAGCCTTAGGCTTCCCTCCTAGGCATCCCCCCTGCACCCCACTGCCTGGGGATGGGGAGGACAAAGAAGGGTGGCTGCAGTGCCTCAGTCACCCCAGCCCCTCCTGACTTGTATGCCCAGGAAACATGTGCTCTCCTGCCTCCTGCCCTACTTGCCCATGGAGCGCACTGGAGGGGTGAGGCTGAGGGGCTCCTATCTCCCAGTCTGGGCAGCTGGGCCTGCAGCGTGGGTGGAGGCTGCCCTTGATTAAAAATACTGGGCTGCCCCAGCCTGCTCCTACCCAGCGTGCGTGCGCGCACCCTCACACACACACACACCCACACACACACACAGACTCTCTGCCTGGTCGGTTATTAATTGTCATGTGGGCCAACTGAATGGGGCCCATTAATATGTGCTCTGCAGCTCTGAGGAGCCCAGCTTATGCCCGGAAGCTGCCACTTATCGCTGCCTGCCAGGCACACCTGTGCAGGATGACACTGGCACACAACCAGCCCCCTCTGGGACTGCGGGGCCCATGTGCCAGCCTGACAAGAGCAGGGGACCACCTCTCCCAGCTCTGCCCACAGTGCCGCTTGTCACCCATGGGTGTCACAGGCATTGCTGCAGCCACTGAGCCCACAGGCCACTCTTGCTGGTCCCAAATGCCCCGCTGCCCATAGGGTTGCTCTACCAGGACCTGGCGCCCGTGTTGTCCCCCTCCCTGCCTGTCGGTTGGCGTGTGCTCGAGGTGTGGGTGTGCACACGGTGAGCTCTCTTTCTCCCCTTTCCCAAGCACCTATCACTCCCACCACCTCTCAGCTCACACCCCGACTGGGGTTGGCACCCCTACCACCCATGGCCATCGGAGGACCCAGGGAGGTGCCCCTTCCTCCCAGCTCTCCTTCCCACCACCAAACAGAGTGGTGTGCATGGCAGCTGCTTCTCAGGCAGCTTCTGGCTATGCTCACACTTCCCAGGTTTCCTTCCCTTCTTCAGCCTCCTTGGAGAAGCGTGAGTTCCCGCTGTGCATCATGAATCTCACAGAGATGTTAGTCTGCTCCCCAGAGTGTGCGTGGCCAAACAGGGCATCTGTTTCAATACCACTGTAATGTGACACTTTGTCCCTGGGGGTCACCAGGACAAATCCAGACATTAGTATGTTATACACTTTTTTTGAACTGGGTACAGTAGCATATGCCTAGAATCCCAGCTACTTGCGAGGCTGAGGCACAAAGATAGCAAGTTCTAGGCCAGCCTGGGCAATATAGTGAAACTTTGTCATAGAAAAAATTAGAAAAGCAGTATTTAGTAGTTTAGGGTGGAATAAGCTTCCCTGTCATGGGCACCCAGTTGGTCCACACTTGTTAAGAGTAGAATCAATCTTTTATCAGCTACAGAGGCTGGTGTGGAGTTGAAGCCCCCCTGGGGTCCATCAGCACGAGATGTGGACTCCTGACCCGTCTGCGGCTGACTTGGAAGTGTTTTATTTATTTATTTATTATAAATTATTTATAATTTATAATATAATATAATATAATATAATATAATATAATATAATATAATAATCGACACACACACGGGTCAATCTCCAGGGCTGTGATCCTCCAAGCCACAGACAATGCTAACAGTTGACACTTCCTCTTCACGTATGAAGTGCAGACATCGTTTATTCCAATTCTTGGCCTGTTCAGCACCAGCAGGGCACCTCAAGGCCAGCCCTGTGGGGTCAAGATTTCCTTTATCCTGTAGCCACGGAAGGCAAGAGCAGTGTTAATTTTTCCATTCCACTCACAAGTTTGGTTTTCTGAAGAGTTAGATTTTGGAGCTAGACTATTTCTCACTGTTGTTCAGAGGACCCTTAGTCCCAAAGAAACTGTAAGTTCAGTTAGCACCTCCCAGGAAGGGGAAATTCCGCTAAAAACCTCTGTGATCTGTAGCAGAAGGCAGAAGCAGCTAAGAGGGAGCCAAGAAGGAGGGGGTGAATTCCTCCGGGGACCTGAGTCTTGAGAGACTTGAATCAGCAGGAGGCTTGTGGACCTTTGGCGGGAAGCCAGTCAGCCCATCCATCCCCACAACATCCCCACAGCAGCCCTTCCCAGAAGCCCTCAGGCAAGAAGGCACTAATTGATGAACTTGCTCCTCCGTAGCCATCTCACAGCTCCAGTTCATTATGGCCCCATCTGCCTCTCACAGTGGCTGCTTCCCTGCCAGCCTCTGCTGTGACGGAGCACAGAGGACCCACAACAACAGCAGCTGGGACCTGAGGCCCCATTATGGTGGAGAGGCCAATCAAGGTAATGGCTGCCTCCTTCAGGGAGCCAAGTGTCAGGAGGATATGGGGAGCGTGTGGAACCTCCAGAAGTGGTTAACCCTCAGACTGCCCACAGTGCAGTCCTGCCAGGGGCTTCTCTGAGGGTCATGAGTCTTGCTCTAGGACCTGGACAGAGCCTCAAGACACTTGGCCTTCTGAGCCCCAGCCCTGAATTTGTCTTAGACTAAGGACGGAGCTGTGAGACCGGGAGGTTTAGCGTGCTTTTGATGTCCACATGTGCCCAGATCTCTGTCTGGCACTGTCAGGTGTGCTGCTCTGCTGAGATCTGACCTCACCTGGGACCTGCGTCTTGGTGGCCCACGCACCTGCCTAACTTGTAGGCAGCATGCTGCATGTACTTGGAGCAGCCTGATGCGCTCCGGAACCACAAGCCCCCTCTATCTCTGCTGTGTGTCAGGTGACCTGAGGGAGGCACTGACTGGCAGACCACCAGCATCCTCTTCTGCCCTGTTATCCCCACTGCCTACCTCCTGAGCTGAATTTCACCTTTTATTTGGTGGGCAATAAATTCAACAAACACAGGCTCCTGGGATGTGGAAGACACACACACAAAACATAGTCCTGCCCCCCAGGAAGCAGATAGGGAGAAAACCACAGAACTGCGAACCAAGTCAGGATGGACACAGATATGCCCATGCTTGCTGGGGCTGCAAAAGCCAGGAACCCTTCTTGGGCTGCCAAAGTTAAAAATGTAGGTCAATCAAGCCACGATATGAAGGACCCAGCATATCAGGTGGCAGCTGGTTGTTCTCCTCTGGAGCTAGAACCGTCTAGGGAAGATGTGGTCCTAGCTGGGCTTCAGGAAGGTCCTCGTGGGTTGCAGAGAAGATGTAGGATAGCAAGACGAGGTGAGCAAATCCTGACATCCTTCTTTGCCTCAGCTTCACTATCTGTGGTTTCCGTTCTGTGTATCGGAACACTCCAGAAATACTAAATGGAGAATCACAGAATTAAACAATGCTTAAATTTTAACTAGCACACAATTTTGAGGGGTGTGATGGAGGCTTGAGCAGTCCCTCTCCTTTTGGTCTGGTGTGTGACTCATCCCTTTGCCCAGGGTGTCTGCGCCGTATGTGCTACCTACCTGCTAGTCACTAAGAGCCATTTCTGTTATCAGAACAACTGTTGTGACATTACTGTGCTGTGTTGTAATTTTTATTTTATTTCATATAGCAATTTACTGTTTTAATGTTATTTGTTGCTGGTTGCGTACTGTGCCTAAGTTATAAACTTTATCATAGATATGCATGTATAGGAACAAGTATGATGTCCGTAGCGTTTAGTACTATGTGGCTTCAGGCATCATCTGTAGGGGTCTTGGGACCTGTCCCCCATGGTCACGAGGGCTACTGCAAATATTTTCAGCCCTGTCCCCCTGGGATTGCTGGTGTCTGCATGTGTAACTCCTTGTTTTAGAGAAGTCATCTTGTCCGGCTTCCTGCATGACTTCTTTCCCGAGGTCTCGGAAACCATCTCTTTTGAGGCTCCCCCTCCCTCTCCTCATTCTCGGCTGAGGTCTGAATTTTAACCACATTCTATTTTCTTTACTGATTTTATGATAAACAGCCCGATGTTTTCTGAAGCCTTTCCTAAGTGTGTCAGGCTGTCCCTTGAGGCATTCCTGCGTCCCTTCACTCTGAGATGCCCAATCTTATCCCCACCCCAGATGCCTGACTGTCCCCACCTCCCACTGGCTCCTTTCAAGTGGCCGGTGCATTTCCAGCCCACCCCAGATCCATACAATTTGGGGACAAGTGTCCATCATCTCAGACTGAATCTGGGTCAGCCTGGCTCCTAACCAAGCCCACAGAAGAGGCCCCTCAACTCTACCAGGTCTGGCCTGATTTCTTCCTCTCTGCCTGCCGCTCACAGCTGGGAGCACTGGCCACCCCTAGCAATTACCAGAGCACTATCACTCCCAAGGGAAACTTCCTGTTGCTGCAGAATCCCCCAGCCCTATCTTTTGCTGCTACCCTAATTCCATTCAGTCTTTTGTTGCTAATCAGGGATAAAATAATGTGATATAATACTCTCTGAGCTTGATACTTTCTCAAATGATCTTTTATCCCTCAAGTTCAGAAAGATCCTGCCAGCTTCACAAGCCTATGCCTAGTTGTTTCAGTTACTCTTTTTGCATTGCTGGGACAAATACCCAACACCCAAAATGAAGGAAGGAAAGGTTTACTTAGCTCACGTTACTGGAGGTTCCAGTCCACATTCAGCTGGCTCCAAGGCAGACTGGTACATGGCAGAGATCAGCAGTTCATGGCAGTAAAACAGCAACTATGGAAACAGAGAGAGAGTCTGTCTCTCTGTCTCTCTTATAGTGCCTTTAGGCTGTCTGCCCCGGATTGGGCATAGCACTCACACTCTAATCCCAGCAGTACTAAGACCTATAATCCCAGTGTATTACTCACAATCCCAGTGGATCATGAGTTAATCTCAAACTCTAGAAGTCCCTGTCCCAGTGAGGCTTTGCGGGAACAACTAAACCTAAACCATTACATTTCACCCCTGGACTCAAAGTCTCATGCACATCCCTTTGTACAAAAGACATTTTATCCCATCTCTAAGAGTTGCCAAAGTCCCAACAGTTTCAGCATTGCTGAAAAGTCCAAGTCCCAAGTCTCCTCCAAGGTCCAAGGCAAACTCTCAACTGTGAGCCCCTGTACAAAAGAAAAGTCAAACACGTCTAACATTCAAAGGCACAAGATAAACATTACCATTCCAAAAGTTGCAAGCAACAGGGGAATACAAAACACTGGGACTAACACAAGTCCAAAATCCAGCAGGGCAACATTAAATCCCATAGTCCCAACTGGAACATATGAAGCAGTTTGTGCTGAGTTGTGAGCTGAAAAGGCCTTACATAGCTCTGGTCCTAAGGCACTCTGGGTGGTAACTCCCATGGCTTCTCTTTGTAGTGTCCCTTAGACAATCCACGTCCTGGCTTTTCCAAATTTCTGGGGTTTCCACTGAATTGGCTTCTCACTCTGCTTCATGCACTGCCCTCTCAGGGGCACACTGCCTGGCCTCCTAGGCCTTCTTGTGAAATCAAGGTAGAGGCCTTCTTAACCTCACAACTCCTATATTCTTGATGCACCTAAAGCCATCACGTGGATGATGCCAACGTCTGCTGCCCCCTGGAGCAGTAGCCAGGCTTTCTTCTCTATTGGCAGTAGGGGTCGAGTGCCTGGATTGCTGAACACTCTCACCCTGATTCCAGGAAGAAATTCTTCATATCGGCATCATTTTGGAACCTGTTGTGGCTGCTGCCACCATTCTGGAACGTGGGGCTCTGTGGCCTTCTTCTCAAGGCAAAGTCTCTCTCACTTGCAATTCTGAGGCTGCAAACGGTGGAGACTTGCCACCTTCTGTGAGGCCCTCAGGCCATCCTTTCGATTCTCTGCTTCCTTCCCAGCAGTGGAGATCCTCTCAGCTCTGTCTTTGCATTCCACAGCTTTCCTGGTGCTTCCTTTCTGGCCAAGTTCATAATATTTTAAATCATCCTGCTTGGCTCTTTGCTCTTGATTCTTAACATAAATCTGGCTAAAAGCCCCCAATAACAACCATGCCACCACCCCAGTATTTGGCTGCTTTGAAATATCTTTTGAAAGATTAATTAGTCTGCCATACTTAATCTCAAAGTCTCTGGGCACGAGCAAAATTCAGACAGACTTAGCACAAATCGTCTGGAGTCCACCAACTAATGCAGTCCTTTTTCCCAGCAGAAAGCTCCCAAGCCTGGACTTTGTAGGCAGGCTTCCAAACAGTCTTCTGGTTTCTGACCAGAATCTCCCCTGCAGAACAGCCAAAGCTTTTCCAGCTCTTCGCAAGTAGATGACCTCTCCAAACCTTTCCTGTCTCTTCCCATAAGCCATTCCCAAAAACTTGTAATCCACATAGTCAGGTTAGCCATAGCAATGACCCCACTCCTGTGGTACCAAATTCTGTTTCAGTTACTCTTTTCTCATTGCTGGAACAAATAACCAACACCCAAAATGGAGGAAGGAAAGGTTTATTTAGCTCACAATTATTGGGAATTTCAATCCATACTTGGCTGGCTCCGAGGCAGACTGGCACATGGCAGAACAGCAACAATGACAACAGAGAGAGTCTATCTCTGTCTCTCTTATATTGCATTCGGGCTGTCTGCCCCAGCACTCACACCCATAATCCCAGCAGTACCAAAACATGTAATCCCAGTGGATCAGCCATAATCCCAGTGGATCATGAATCAGTCTTAAATTCTAGAAGTCCCCACCTCATGACTGCATGAGGCTTTGGAGGGACAACTAGACACAAACCATAACACTATTCTTTTCTACCCAAACTGCTTAGCCACTGCCACTAGCCACATCAGAACCAAGTTACACTTCTGGGGTGGTCAGAACAGTTCGTCCAAAACATTAGACTCAGGGTCATTTTATGTTGCCCTCTGTGGCTGCAGTCTGTGGCTCTGCTCTGAGGATGAGAACAGTCATCTCTGCTGGACACGAGAGGAGGGCACGTAGGGAGCAACCAACAGCCCCAGTCTCCCCATGACCTGGGAATGAATGTAGCTGGGCCCTCAGAGGGAAGAGCGCCTGCTGGCTGAGGAAGCCTGAGGATCCCTGTGCCTCCTTGGCCCATGTGGGCAGCCAGGCCTGGCTCTGAGGACTGCGCTCCCACTGCAGCCAGCTGTGTCCTCCGCAGCTCTTCTTGGAAGCGTGGCCAACTGCCTGCTCCATGGCCTATCTCTTCCATCCAGACTGTTCATTGCACTTTTTATGGCTTGGAGCTGGAGGTTTATGGAGCAGGAGAAAGACGGCCAGGGAGCTAAAGGCAGGGCAGGCAGAGGGGGCGGGTGCATGGTACTTATAACCTCTGGCAAGGCCCAAAGACACTAGAGAAATTATGGCCCGTGTCTTCCTTCGTGCCTACTCTGCATTCTTGATCAGATCACTGTTTTCTGAGCAGACGAGCTGGAGTCCCTCACCCAAGGCACAGGCCCCAGCTTCCCAGTCTTGCTCCAAGCCAAGCTGACTCCTGCACTGATGAATGTAGACATCTGCTGCCCACTACCTGCTGCCCACTGCCCACTGTCGAGACTGTTCATGGACCTTAAGGAGCAGTGCCGGGGGGTGGGGTGGGGGACTGCTGATGGACAGACAGCATCACAGTGGGCTTTTTATGCCCCAGAGTGCTAGGTGGGCTCTGACCTGTGTTCAGGCTGGCAGTGGGATGTTGTGGTATCACCCCAGGCTAGCAGGCTGGAGGAGGCAGAATTCTGATGTGATCCTGCAGGACACTATGAAGCACCATGCTCTCAGTGTCCCTTGGGGACAGCACGAGTCATGCCAGGCAGGCACATCACACTCTACTTTGCTAGCACTCACACCCGCTGAGTAGGCAGCCCTCTACATGGCTTGGGGTTGTGATACTCTGTGAAGTGCTCCTAACTAGAACAGACACCCTCAGCCCAGGACAGTCTGGGAAGAGGATGTCCTCTAGGCTGGAGCCCTCAGAGAGAGGAGGTGGCTAGCTCACCTCCTTCCTGGCTGAACATCAGAGGCCACAGGGGCTGGTCCCTGTCCTTGGGGAGCCTCCTCCCTACCTCATACCTAAGTCAAGAGGACGTTGTGGGCACACAAAGATGTGGGAGAAGGAGCGCTCTGTGGAATGCAGGCTGTGGGTGGCAGTGGGGAGGCAGGAGGCTGGAGACACCCTTGAACAGGAGTGAGGCCTAGACAGAGGCTGAGATGACGGAGGAGGGGCACGTGTTGGAGACCATGGGGAATGAGGGTGGTGAGATCAGGGCCCAAGAAGAGGAGGCTGTGGGACCCAACTAGGCCCAGTGGCGAGGCTGGAAATGATGGAGAGGAGCAACCCGGCAGGCTTGGAAGGCAGACAGAGGGTTTGCTTTTGATGTCATGGAAGTAGTGAGCCACTGGAGATTTCAGAGTGATGGCATGACTCAAAGCAGGGATGAGGGAAGCTTCTGAAGCCAGGAAATGAGTAGGTGGGCTGCAGGGTTTGGATGCATTTTTGGTTTGGGGTTGGGGCCCCGAGTTGAGGCAGAGCAGAGTTGAGGACAGTTATGTAATGGAAATCCTCAATTGGTGTTCAGTTATCCTTACCAAACATACCCAAAGAAACCTCAGAGTGAAGCTGGGCATGTGACACGGGGGAAGGGGCTTCAAGAGAGAGAGAGAGAGGGCCACAGCAAGGACAGGGCCTAGGAACTCATGGGGCAGTTACAGAAGGCCAAGCCCCTGAGCTATACTCAGGAGACCACCAGCAGCCTCTGGTACCCAGAGACAGGAGTCAGAGCTATTGGGGTGTTCGTTTGTGCATCTGCTCCTAGAGGCTCTCCATTGCTTTGGACACCCCACCAGCCTCCCACCACACCTCACCGCAAACCCTCCATCTCTTCAGCATGCACAGGGTCCAGCACTGGGGCCAGGGGTGGGGGCAAGAGACAAGTGCTGCTCTTTGGGGCCTGCAGCTCGGTTCCCTAATTGAATAATGTGTGGAATAATAGGATTTCTCTAGAACCATTGGTTATGTTTTGGAGCCAAATTGTAACAAGAAAGTCATTAGTAGTAATAAACACAGCAGAGAGCCCGGGATGTGATCCATCAGAGGTCTGACGGACGACACAGCGGGGAGGGCCAGTGTTGCCATTTGCATTTTTGTTAGCTAGCACCATGTCACCAACCCTCCCCTCCCACCCCACCCCCCACACCCTGCCACAGTCAAAAAAAAAAGCCAAGATACAAGAAAGCACATTAATATGAAGGATTTTTCTCTGGTATCGTTGACACTGGTGACAATGCAGCCAGTAATGACTTTGCTCTGCCAAGTGGCTCTTTACATTTCCTTAAAGATGTGTGTTATCACAGTCATTTCCACAGCCCGTCCCTACACACCTGGTGGCCCTGGGGGACCCCTGATGAATGCACTGTGTCCGCCTTGCCCGGCCTCAGGCTTTGCCTGTGCCAGCTGCCTGTCTCATCTGTCTGGTTTGTCCGCTCCCTAGGCCACTTCCCACCTCAGCTAACAGTGTCTGGATCATCAGCCCTGTGTCCCCTCCAGCCCCACACCGATGGCATCAGAGAGCATAGGAGGAGCCCTCGCTGTGGCCAGTGCTATTTTGTCTGATTCCAGACATCATTTTGTCTCCTCCTAACTCCTAAGATCGCAGAACACTATTAGCTTATGTACAAATAAAGAGAGTGAGACCACAAAAATGTACTGACCAAGGGTTTCCCCCAGCCACATGGAAGCCTGGCATGCAACAAGTGTCCAGTAAACATACTGGTGAGTTTCTCCTGAACCGACTTTGCCTGTAATCAAGCAGCCAGCATTGGTCATGTTGCCAGATCCATTCCTACAGATGAGAACCACTGAGGCCCAATGTCAGAGCCAGCGTTATGCAGGAAGGCAGGGAAAAAGGTGAACACTCTGGGCCCCCTGCTTGCCTCTGCAAGGTCTCTGCAGGTTGCATTGCTTGGGGTGGTGGGGAACAACAGAGAGAGCGATTCGTGAGTTCATTTTCGAATTTTCCAGAGGTGCACGGAAGCTGTGAACTTCTCACACCCTCCGGTGTGTACTAATAACTTGCCACCAGGCCTCTCAAGGGGCTGTGACAAGGAGGAGAACGTGGCAATCTTGTGTGCAACTGTATCCCAGTTCATAGCAGTACTGCTTTCAGCTTCCCAGAGTGCCAAAGCCTAGCTCGGAAATGGATGGACCCTCCCAGTGTCTCTGGTCACTCCTGTGTGACATCTGGGGAAACCAAGGCCAAGGCAAGGGAGGTCAGAACCTGCTTGGGGCACAGGATTGGCAGAGCCATTGCTCCCCTCCTCCTCTGCAAAAACCCAGGGTTGTTTCCTCCCTGCTTCACTGTCCTGTCCAACGTGTTTGTTCCTTCAGATTCATGGATTAATCTGATTTGAGCAAAGCAGAATACAAGGCAGGTGCATCAAGATGCCCCATGCTGCAGCAGATGCATTCTGGGAAGTGACAGGCAGCTGCCAGCACTGTCTGCCGGGTGGATCCAGCCTGTGCAATCAGCCCCAGAGCCATGGATCAGCCCTTGCTGTTTGTAGTTTCTTTTCTTTTGATGAGCGCACTCACTCTCCACGGCGCAGCAATGGAAAGGGCCCACCCTTGCCTCCCCGTACTCAGTCCTCACCAAAATCTTGGGGTTTGGCAGGGCAGCAGTTTGCAGGGAAACTGAGGCTGGAGTGGGGACCAGCTGAGTTCCCATGGTGAGTCAAGGGGCTGAACCAGAAAGCCAGAGCTGTGTTGGGATCCTGGAGCAGAAGCTCTGGGCTTTTGAGGGTTCACATCTGTCCCTCCCTGTTTTTCTTCCTCCCTCTCCAGCTCACCCCACCCACCCTTGATTGGCCAGAGTGGAAGAGCAGAGGTGTCCTCTTGGGGCAGCAGCTAGCAGGGAACTGGGTGGCCCTGGGACATTTTCGCTGTTGCCTGGATCCCGGTCAAAGCCATGGACCTCTTTCAAGCAAAAACCCCTGGGGCCTGGCTTTTCTGTTCACTGAAAACCAGTAACAAGGGCAAAGTGGTCAGGAGGCGTGACTTTGTTCCCAGGTAGAGGGGCCAGGGCTCACTTGTAGGCCAGAGTCCATGTTCCTTCTGGGCCCCCCGTGGGCAGCCATTGCTTCAGCTGCCCAGAGCACATGGGAAAGAGGCTCAGTTCCTGCTGTCCTCCCTACATGGCAGTGCCAGTGGCACTCAGTGTGTGGCGCTGTGTCCTTGAGGCCCCTGTGGTGGAGCCTGTGCAGCGTCCAAACCACAGCTCCTGAACATCCTGCCCACATTGCCTTTCCTGGCTCAGAGCTGCAGAGCCTTGAGATTGACGGAGAGGTGGGGACTGCTCTCTTGCCCCCTCCACACGCCACAGAGGTGGCTGCTGATGACTTGATGTGGTTTCCACTGCCCCCAAAAGCTCCCTGCTTACTCTCCCAAGAGATGAGGAGTGGGGCACACAGTAATTACCCCCACTTTACTCCTGCTGGGCCCCTGTGGACAGGAAAGAGAGGAAGGCCCGAGACAGGTGGAAAAGACCCTTTCAGGAGCTTGTCCCCCACTGCAGCAGGCCAGCAGCCCAGATCCAAGTTAAGCCCACACTCACGGATCACGTGTCATTCCCTAGGACTGGGCTGGGCTGGGGATGGTGGCCCTGCTGGGAAGGATTGCTCAGCCTGACACGGCAGATGGGGACAAGATCTGTTTGCTGGCAGGTGCGTGCCATGAGGATCAGTTTCCCTCACGTTCCGACCGCTGTTTTTAACCCCAGCGCTCCATCCCACCACGCCCCTCAGTGGTCAGGAGCTGGGTGCCGAGAGGACCCCACATCTACCACAAGTCCAGTCTTCTGTGGCCCAGGCCACCGGCACCCTGCCCCCACGCACAATTCTCATGCAGCTGATGGCCCCCATAGAAACAGTCATCAGGCGCTTATGGATCTTTCCAAACCCCTCTCTCCCTAATAATCCCTCCTCCGGGGTGATATTGATTCCCAGCCACAGGCTGCCTCTTGGTATGCCAGAGCCCAGTTTGGGGTGGATAAATTGCTGTGCTGTCATTTTCACGCAGCAATTATCCGCTCTGATTCCTCCCCTCGGCCCCCGCGCCACCCTCGGCTACCCGCTTTTGACCGTCTACTCAAGCCCCCGCCAGCAGGGCCACAAGCCTGGGCTCTGTGGCCACTGGAAACTGGTAGGAGCAGAAACTGAAGAAGCCGAGCATGGGTCTCCGCGCTGCAGGGCAGGCGGGAGGAGGGCCTCCAAGTGCAGGCTGCAGAGTTGGGGTACCTCTCTGTTTCAGGTACTGAGGGGTCCAGGAGGTGGTGGCTGGTATTCCACATTGTTTTTTGGAACTATGAGTACACACTGGATAAAGAAGTTCTTTCCCATCCCCCCGTGGCTGGCTCCTTGTCCTGGTGTTTGAAGCTCAGCCTGCCTTTCCTATCAGGATTGGCGAACATTTCCTACAAAGGGCCAGATATTACGCGCTTGAGACTGTAGACATGATGGTTTATGCTGCAACCACTCAGCTTTCTTGCCGCATGAAAACAGCCACAGACATTAAAATAAATGAGCACTGCTGTGTCCCAGTGCTATGCTCTGGGCCCTAGACTTGAATTGTATGTATATTTTAAGCATCATGAAATCTCAATCTTTCCAGAAACACTTAAACATGTAAACACCACCCTTGGCCAATGGTTAGAACAGAAGCAAGTGAGGCCAAGAGTGGCCCTGGACCAGTTTGCTGGCCCCTGACTGACCTGTAGAGCCCCATAAGGGTTTTTGTACTCATTGCTCTTTTTGTCCCCGTTTTCCAGACAGGAACATGATGGCTCCAAGGAAATGTCTTGGTCACTTGCAGGAGGAAGAGGCGTTATGACTCCAGGTCTCCCAGCATGCAAAGGGCCTCTGCAGGGCCTCTGTGCATTGTTGGGGGTGGGCAGATGAAGTCACTTAGTTGATACTGCCAAGGATCTGGGCCCTAAGGCTGGAGCCTGGATCTATTATTTCCTTGCCCCGAACCTCAGTTTTCTCATATGGAAGATGAGAAGGATGAGGTAGAGGGTGAAATAGTCCCTAGGGAACTTTCACCTGTAAGAATCATGATTTGTTGGTGACCCTGATGGTCAGCCCTGGGGCCTCCTCCTTCAGGGTGTTGATGTGCTTAGAGATTCCTGATCTACAGCAGGACCGGGGCCAGCCTCCCTGCCTACACTGCAGACGTCTCTCTCCAGGGCCGTCTACCCGTCAGTCTTGTCGGTGGAGCAGGCTTGCTCCAGGCTTCACAGGGAGGCTGAGCTCAGCAGGTGCCCACCTGGGCAGGAGGCTGAGGAGATAAGGCCAGCCAAGGCCCGGCCACTGATACCTGGCGTGAAATTGAAAAGCACTAGACTTCTGCCTCCACAGCCCAGCGCTCCAAGGGAGAGGCGGCAGGAATGGTGAATGAGACTGAGCTGGGCTGGGCTCCAAGCTGCCACACTTCGGTGCCCCTCGCTCCTCTAAGGAGAGCCTCGAACAGAGCAGGTTTCCTCAAAGCTCAGCTGCCTTGAGGATGCCAGAGACTCTGAGCTGGGTGGCCTGCGGGGGTTTCTGTGGGCCTTGCAGCCCCTCAGCTGAGAGGTGGCCCTAAGGAGAGGGAGTTGGTATGAATGTGTTGGTGGTGGCCAGTGGGTGGGTGAGGTCCATCCCAGGCCAGGAGGACTGCAAGCTCTACATCCTTTCCTGTGCCAGGGGAACGAGGCTCAAACTTGTCGTGACTGCCTGGTGCACAGAATCCAGCAGCACTTTCTGCAGTGAGGGCACCTGGACCCCCAGAGCTCAGCACCTGGCCCCAGATGTGTGGTGCAGGAAAGCCCTGATTCCTGGGGACAGGGCACTCACCATGCAGCCCAAACAATCCAGAGCATGTCACCCTAGGCCTCCTATCCCTGCAGATCTCTATCTTCCAGAGAGCCCTGGAGGGAACATTGCTGTCACAGACTTAAAGACATACCTTCACTATATGGCACTTGTCTTAGTTACTTTTCTCTCCTTGCTGGGACAAAATACCCAACTCCCAGAATTAAGGAAGGACAGGTTTATTTAGCTCACAGTTAGTGGAGGTTTCAGTCCATACTCAGCTGGCCCCAAGGCAGAGAGGCACACGGCAGAGGGCAGCCGTTCATGGGAAACAGCAAAGAGCAAAGGAAGGGGCAGCAGCTGTGGCTCCTAAGCGGCCTCTCTCCCCTTTACACTGTAATGCAGATTACCCACCCCAGGGCAGGGGTAGCACTCACACCCCTAATCCCCGCATTGGATCATGAATTGAGCACAAACTCTAGAAACTGCCCCACTGACTACGTGGGGCTTTGGGGGGACACCTAGACACAAACCCTGACAGCACCCAAGGATGGGATCTGATCTTGGCAATGGTGTCTGCAGAGACCTAGGGGCCCACAATGCTGCCCACAAGGGGGGAGGAGGGATGCACACCAGGCGATCTTCTGTTCCAGTGCCCAGCTCCTCCTGGTTAGAACGTATGAGCAGACAGGGAGGAAGTAGCTATCTTTCCTTCAAGCTCCAGCCTCAGTTTTACACAAGTCCATGTGCTTCTCCCAGCCACTCTGGAAGAAGTTCTCTTTCCATTTGATAGATGTGAAAATAGAGGCCAGAGGGCCCTGTGATCACAGGGGCTCAGGGCCCACAGCAGTTGTGCCCCCAAGTGGGGCTGGGAGTTTCAGGGGTGCTGGGAGCCACTGCTCTTTAGTACTTTCAGAGTGTCAGTGGGCAGTGTGACAGTGAGCTAGCGCATCTTTGAGCCCTTGAAAGACAGCCCAACTTGTAAAACAAAGCCTGTGAGGAAGAAAAAAAGGTGAGAAAAGCAAATTGGAGATGAGAGCGGGCTGAGTCGCCCACCCCTGCAACTGGCCGCTGCTGTAGAGGGCCGGCCCTGCCCGCAGGCTGGGAGTGGAGGGGAGGAGGAAGGCCTCAGCTTTTAATCAAAGTTACATTAGAAGAGGCTTTTAGTAGTCACTTGGCTTTATTATAGCTATTTTTACTCTGGGGTTAGAAGTTAATTTCCTTTCTTTTTCTAAACTGAATTCTAGGCTGTGTGACTGGCAGAAACATGGGCAAGGTGGAGGAGAGTAGGAAAAAAGGGAGGTGGGAGAGAAATCAAATCGAATAAACTCACCTCATCCAGCGGACCGAGAGAGTGGACGGAAAACAACTTTAATGACAGGGGAAGGTTCCAGAGGTTGGGAGCAGGCTGGTGAAATCAGGCCTAATCAGCCTTAGCAGGAGGGGTTCCCAATCACCCCAGCCTGAAGCAGGAGGGCAGAGTAGAGGAGGCGCTAGGATGGGGGGCTGAATGGGCAGGCGGCAATCAGAGCTGAGAGCCAAGCCGGCCTGAGCCCACCGAACAGTGGCACTTAGGTTAACCTGTTCATGACCAGGATGGACAGAGCAATGGTATGTACACACTGACCTAGGGGCCCTGGGTGCATCCTTGTCCTGGAGTGCACAGCTCCCCAACAACCCCACCCACAGTCAGACATGGAGCAGAGGCCGCCAGTACCATGGAGAAGCCCTACAAGGCCAAAAACATTGGCCACAGTGTCTGGAGTTCAAAGGTAGGGCCTCAGCTTCTCACCCTCTCCACCTTCAAAGGAATCATATCTTTTACAGCGGGCTTCTCAGCCAGCCAAGAGCCCATGAAGTGGTGTTCCAATCTCTTCACAGTTAGGGAGTGATTTTATGGCTAGATTTCAATTTCAGGGTGGCCTGCAGCTCAGGTCTGGTCTCTGTTCATGACTGGGGCAGTGTGTGAGCTGGACTTGGCCTGTGGCCAGGGACAGGACTGCTCTTCCTCTGGCCACAGCACTGGGACAGAAGAGCCATCTCTACCCTGCATAGTGACACTGAAGGAAAGCTTTGCATTCACAGAAGCCACCATGAGGCCCAAAGCACCAGACACAATACTTGTAAGGGCCCCATGTCTTGCCTGGGCCCTTCCTGGCAGCTGACTGTCTAATCTCTTTAGTTGCTGCTACAGTGAAAGGGGTTGCTGAGGAGAGGCCTGATGAGACCGGCTGTAGGGAGAGAGGAGCACTAGGAAGGGGGTGCGCAGCCACTGCCCCTACCCACTGGATGGTTTTGGGTTTTTTTTTGCTACTAAGGGTTGCACTTGCCAAGCAGGTGATTATGCAACTGAGCTATGTCCCCTGCCCAGGAGGTTCACTTTGACCCCTGTGTTTGACCAGAGGGTCCCACTTTGAACATCTCATGTTGTCCTCACCAATGAGTGTTCACTGGGTCCCCTGATGGGACACTGCCAACAGGCAGCTGATTTCTGTTTGCTCCACATGGGACAGGGCTTTATGTGAGCCCCCGAGGAGTCTAGTGTGCTTTTAGGGGCCACACACTGAGTTCGTTCCCATTCAGTCACCCATTCAAGAAACACATAAACCTGTGCCTACAGGTGACCAGGGCCATGAGGACACATCAGGTAGACAGGAGCTCAAGCCAGCGTCTGTTCAAGGCAGGCCTCTCTGCGGGCGAATGAGCAAAGGCCCCAGAGAGGGGAGCACACACTGCTTTAGGGTGGCAGCTCTTGAGGTGGGGACAGAGCGGTGGCAAAGGCCACCCTGTACCTGTGGGGTGACAGGCAGTGCAGAAGAGTGTGTTGGGTGCTTAAGACCCAAAGGGAATGAATGCCTGGAAAAGGCCAAAAGCAGAGGGCCTTGGAGTCTTGTGTGGCAGGATTTCACAGTTGCCTGTCTGAGGACTTCGTTCTCTGTTAATATTTTTTTAACTGACACACAGTAGTTGTACATGCTTATGGAGTACCGGGTGGCATTCTAATGCACATGCGTAATGTGTAACGCTCTGACCAGCCAGCTACATATGTCAGCTATGTGGGGACTTCTGGTCGCGCAGCCTCATTTCTCCTCTAAAGTGATGGCTGTGATGGCCCCAGTGTCAGAGCAAGGTACTTCTGATGTTCCACCTTGTGTTCCCTCTCCGGATCTTATCTCAGGACCTCCCCTCCCCCTTCTCTTGCTGGCCTGGCCTTCTTACAGAGGTGGTGCCAGCCCCACACTTTTTTCCATCCACTGCACCTCCATCCAGGATGTCCTGTGTGCCTTTTGAGGTAGTGGACAGACAGCGGAGACAGTGGAGGCCGCAGCACACAGAGGCATTGGTTTGTACAGAACTAGGTCTCCAGTAGCCACCATGAGCCAGGCACCCAATGCAAGGTCCAGAGTTTCTACAGGGAGCAAGGTGGCCATGGAATTTGTATGTTAGACCAGCAACTTTAATGTGAATGATACATGCTGCAATGGCCTCAGAGGGGAAGGGTTCTGGGGTCACAGGCTGGGCACTGGACTAGGTGCAGGGAATTAAGGGATTCCAGCTTCCTGGAGGAGATGGTAACTAGTTAAGGCTTTAACATGCATTAGTGTTTGCTGGTGTGTCCCCTGAACCTATAGCATGCCCAGTATACTAGGTGCTAGGGGTTATTTGTTGATGAAAGAATGGATAATGAGAGAGGGTGTTCCAGGCAGAGAGGACACAGGAGCCAAGGCCATCAGGGGCCGGGTTCGAGTAGGGAGGAGCTGAGAGCTGTGGCAGCATCTTCAGGTCCAACCTCCTGACACTTGTCACTGCTGTCTCCAGGCTTTGTAGAAGGTGAGCATTGTGAAAGTAGGTAGCTGTTGGGGACCCTGCCCTGTCAGTCGGGTCTGAAACAGAGCAGACTCTCTGGAAGTATTTGTTGAATGAATAAAAGAGGGAAACTTCACAGCTGGGACTTGCTAACATCTTACTAAAGGGGAAAATGAGAGGGTTAGAAGATGGTGTCATTTGTTTAAACCAGGATGTTTTTCCAATACCAGTGCGATACCTGGTACCGTGGTGGGCCCTACAGACACACAGGGACCACAGCAAGCCATGACTTCCTTCCCAGAAGCTCGCAGTGCAGTGGGAGAGGCAGGTGTAATTGAAGTCATGTAATCGCCAAGAGAACTTGGAGCCCAAGGGTGGACAGAAGCAAGGGTCATAGTGGGGTTGGTTGACATGAACGGGTTAAGGAGGCTCAAGAGGGGGTTCAAGATCAGGAAGGGGTTCTGGTGGATAGACAGCACAGGCAGCAGCTCAGGGGCCTGAGGCCCCAGGCAGTGTGAGGAGGCGATGGGTGGAGGAGGCCTAGGTGGGTGGGTGGGTGGGGGGGTGAAGGCAGAGAGTGGAGGAGGGGAAAACAGAGAGAGTGGAGGAGAGGGAGCCAGAGAGCTGATGGGCCAGGCCAAGCAGGCACAGGGGGAACTCCGATCTCAACCCTGAGGTCAGCTGGAAGCCTTTGCCGGGTTATTGAGGGAAGTGGGCGGGGTTTGGCAGCCCGACCAGAGAGGAGTTCCACAGAGCCCCGCCCACTTCTGAGGAGTCTGATGCAGTTTGAATTTAGTCTTCAATGTGTCTTCCCAAAACTTGGGCCACATTGCGGCAGTGTTGATGGAGTGGAACCTTTAAGAAAAGGCGCCTAGTGAGAGGTCATTAGGTCATGGGGCCCCTGCCCTTGGAAGGGTCTAATGCTGGTCCACTAGAGTGGGTTGCTATAGTGAGTGCCCCCAGGTGCTGTCCCCTCCTACACGGGCTGCTTACTTCCTTTACCGTTTGGCAGCCAATGGGATCTTCAACAGCGGCTAATTAGATAGGGTTGCCACACCTTGGGCTTCAGCTTCCACATAGGGAGCTGAAAAAAAACACCCATTTTCTGGTGTTCTGTTACAGCAGCAGAAAGTGACATAACACACGGCCAGAGGGAAAGTGGGGCCTAGTAATGAGTCCTGGAGTGGTCCCGGCAAGAGAGGAAAATGAGCAGGGAGGGAGAGGAGCAGACTGCTCTTTAGGAGAAGACACCGGGCTGGTTTCTGGCGAGTACTAGATGCCAGGGCACGGATGCCAGGGCATGTCTTCTACTCATGGCCTGGGGCCGCAGTTCCCAGAGTGATTTGGAGTTTGTTGTGAGCTGTGCTGAGGCCAAGGGATCCTTGAGACATTCTTGTGTAGCTGTCAGTGGCTTGTTTGGGACCCAGGGACCTTGGAGGAGGTGGGGATCCCAGAACTTGTTTGGGACCAGGTCCCTTGGCCTGCCTGACTCCTGCCCAGAGGCAAGACCACAGGGTGGGCTGTTAGGGGCTGGCCCCCACCCCTGGCCCCAGCCTGCCCGCAGCCTGTCAGCCGAGTGGTGACGGACTGCCTTTCTCCACAGGGTAATAGATTTGGGCTCAGCAGTTGGCTTTAAGTGCTTTTTGCCCTGACGTTTGGAAATGCACACTGGGGGCAGCGGGAGGGCTGGACTGGGGGAGGGAGCCAGGGGACAGGGAGCCCCAGCCTGCTGTACAGCAGCCCTGCGCCTCCTGTCACGCGATCACCAGGCAGTGGCAGGGATGGTGATTAAAAAGCAAAGTGGGGAAGTGTCCTTGCATATGTGTGGGGTGGTGGGTGCTTTGTAGGGTGGTGCTCTAAAGCCAGCGGCCCCAGAGAGCAGGAATATCTCAAGGTCAGGGCGGGATGGAAGAGCCTTCCAGCTTCTTTCCTATATGTGTCCTCTCTGTCTTCCTTCATTCATCAGAGATCCTGGGCAGAGGCACCAGCGCCTCTCCAAGTACCGGACACGGCTGGCAGAGCCCCACAGACCCTGGACTTGGGGACCCAGGAGGAACATAATGTACACTTGTCGCCTTCTCGCTGGTCTCTAGGGGCATGACACTAACCCCTGCTAAGGAGGGAAGAGGAAGAGGTTCTGTCCCGTGGTAGTACCCCGGGGTATCATTTCACTGTCTGGAGAACCACTTTTATATGCTAAAGACTTTGTTTGGGATCAATTATTGGGCTGCAGTGCCAGTTCCTATGAAGAGGCTGCTGGCTTTGCCACCTCAGGAAGTACCCTGAGCTGAAGCCAAGCTCTCCGAGAGTTCTTGAGAAACCAGCTCCGAGCCTGACTAGACCTCCGTCTTGGCTCCACAGAAGCGACATCCTGCCTGCAGTCACCGTAATTGATAGCTCGCGAGGCAGAGACAGTAAATAATTGTTCCACAAGTTTCAAGAGTGAGGGTAATTAGTACAGTTAACAGAGTCAGGTGATTAATTGGTTCATTCAGCACCAGTGTGAATGAGGGAACAAGGAATGGGAGCGGGGGCTGGGGCCCCAACACCCAGCTGCAGGCTGCAGCCCACCTCTGTCAGCTAAGAGCCAGCCTCTGGAGCGCCACCTGGTGGCCAAGGTGTTTGCCTAGGGAGGACTCCTTGGACCAGGCAGAGGGCAGGGCCCGCGGTGTGGGTTATGCTGCAGAAGCTGCCGTGAGAGAGGACTGCTTGGGTTTCCCTGTTGTCATCTTTTAGCGAAAGGCCAGAAAGCTGCTGTGAGTAAAAGACTGGTTGGTTGTTGCAGGACTGGAATGGTCTGACTGAGTCATGGAGTTTGGATTGGAGAGGCCCCAGAGAAGCAATTTCATTGATCTGGCCACTGAGTAGAACTGCTCTTGGGCATCCCCATTGGGAGGGACGGGGTTGTATTTTAAGGTCCTCCCCCAGAAGACCTCCAAAAAGGATGCCAAACACCTTTCACCTCACAGACCAACTGCTGATAGAATCTGCATTAGTATGCTAGGTCAGGAATCCTGAGGCTAAATCTGGGAAGCGCACCGGGATTGATTAGTACTGCCTGCCCTGAGCACAGCACAGAGGAAGGTGGCCTGTGTGCCAGTCACTTTGAATGTATACCCTTCTGAGTCCTTCAGGCCAGTCTTCTGCATTCTTCCAAGATGGTCTCTCAGAATCTTGCTTATTGCTCCAGAGAAGCAAATATATCTTGCTATTTGGGGGTGCTTTGAGAGGACCAGCTTCAGTCATGTTCTTGATATGGGGGTCTCTGTGTCTGGGAGGCTCTGGGGGAGGAAAAGTGGATGCAGAGCAGTGTGGAGGAGGCTTCCCCCTCCACCACCAGCCGTCTCCCCCAGCCAAGAAGGATCCAAAGGCTCAGTAGTCAGAGCAGAAAACATACACATATTTGCAAACTACAATACAAACGAGCAGCAAACCTAATGATTCGTGATTATTATTTGAAGGGTCCCACTGTTACAGATTTATTTGTCATTTCTTGTAATAACACCGATGGTAATGAATTCATTTGTATTAATGTGAGTGTCACGCGGACTTCCGTCGAAATTCCACATTAATTAATGTACCATTAAAACAAAGTGTCGCCCAATTAATATCAAACGGAGGTGAGACTGCCAGGGTCCTCTTCATCAGGGCTTCATTTGTAATTCATGGTGTTAGCACCCTGCTTAATGAAAGGCATTTGCAATTCCTACCTTGTTTCCCCTGCCTTCTGGGGGAAGGCCAGTGTGCCCCCAGCTTCCAGGACCCAGAGGGGTGGGGCAGAAGAGCCATTGCTCTGGAAACCAGCCTGGGGTGGGGGTGGGGATGGAGCTCCCTGCCCATCCGGTCATCACCTTGAACCGCAAGAGGCCTCCTGTCCCGGTGCTGCCGCTAGGGGCAGAAAAAGGCTGATCCATCTCTTGGTCAAGTCTGGTCTTGAGTGATGAGGCTATGGCTACCCTAATGCATTCCTGCAGCAGGGGGAGTCTGAGATTTGGGGCCACCATCTTTCCTAGGGGCCAGGCTGATGGTTACAGTCTGCGTGTGCCAGGACTTAGAATGTCCCTGAAGCTAGAGTTGAGCTCAATAGGCCTCAGTCTGCCAAGCATAGTGGACCAAGGAACTGGACCCTGCCCTAACAGGGTCTCTGTGAGGAGCCCCAGCTCCATCTTGGGATAGTTCTGAAGGACAGCACAGCTGGCACCCTCTTCTTCCAAGGTGGCCTTCTCAGGTGGGTGCAGCTCCTTGGAACACCCCCACCTAAGCTGGAACATGTGAGGCTGCCCTTACCTGGTCATAATGAAGCTGGTCACAAGGACAGCAAATGCCCCCAGTCCTGAGGGCCAGGCTTTGGGGTCAAAGTCGAAGGACCTCACAGGTGAGGAAATAGGCTCACTGAGCTTGGGTATTTGCCTGGGCCACACAAACATGAAGTAGGGGAACAAGACAGGGATCTGGGATTGTCCCACCAGTGTCTGGGGTTCCTGTCACCCTTGTAAGGCTGCAATATGAGAGGCCTCTAGGTTTCTGGTCCACGAAGCCCTCACCCTCCTCAGAATGCCCTCCCCTGGCTGAGGGTCCTACTGCCCGGGCTGTGCTCTGGGCCCTGGCACAGGATAAGCACCTGTGGCTGCTGCAGGGCATTTTAACAATGGTGGCATGCATCTTGACAGCCAGGCTCTGAGGTGAAAGAAAGGGAGAATGACCTTACTGAGTTTCACTTCAGAATGTGCTGCTCCTGTATGCTCTGAGGACAGCCGCGGAGCTGGCTTTACAGCAGGATAGCCTCTGGTTAGCTTTCAGAAGGTGCTTACAGTTACACCCTTACAGTGCGGGAAGGGAACTAATGTGGAGGTCGTGTGTTTGGCTCCTCCACTGCACATATAAGGACCTGAAGAGCTGCTGCAGGAGCCACGCTGATCCTGGTCCCCTGTGCTGGTGCCCAGGGCTTCCCACACTGCTGCCATGCCACTGAGATGCACGTGGTTGAGAACCTTTCTTCATCCTCTCTAGGATGGGGCTTCACGGAGGAAGCACAGAAGCAGGCACCTGCAGTCTGGAACCGTGACCCTCTGTGACCACAGCCAAGTCCTGGGGGCACCTTGGGCTCTCAGCTTTCCCATCTGTCATGTGGACTCAGTGGCACGGCAGTGCTTGCCCTCCCTAGTTGGAGATGACAGTTCATTTGGGAATGCCAGAAATGCTGAGGCCGGCGGTGGCCTGGCCCTGGTGCTTTCTTTCAGAAGGGCACTGGGGATCGAGCCCAAGGTCCTCACACAGAGCTCCATCCCCATCCCTTTGTTAAGAAGAGTTTTTAGCTTAAGACAGAGTCTCACTGAGTTGCCCAGGATGGGCTGCACTTTGTAGTCCTTCAGCCTCGGCCTCCCAGAGTGCTGGGATGACAGGCGTGCACCGCCGCCGCCGCCACACTTGTCCCGGCTCCAGCAAGGCTCCTCCTTACAAGGCCCTTCGGTGGTGACTCCATCACACCCCAGGGGAGCAAGCCGCTTCGCTCACCAGCTTTCCACCCCTTCCTGTCTGTCAGTCTCGCCTTTGGCCACCTACTGAGGCCTATTTTCCCAAACTCCAGGCCCTGTGGGTTTCCCGGTTTCTCTCCTGGCCAGGTCCAGGTCCCAGGCCCAGTCAGGACCCTGTCTCCCAGTCCTCACCAAGCCCCTCTTCTCTCCTGTACCTGGGTCGGAAGCCTCCTCTGGCTCTGCCAGGCCAGTGAGCCCCCGAAGCACCAAGTGACAGGTTCCACTTAGCACGTCACACTGCCTGAAGGGCCGGCATGGGGCAGCAGCAGCCCTGGGGAAGCAGGGCTTGGGAGAGATAGATGGAAACCGCCCCAGGTCTGCTCCTTCACCAGTCCTTCCCCTCCAGAGTGCACCCAGGGCTGGGGACAAGATGCACAAGGGTGGAAGGAGCCCGGGCGCCGGGGAGGAGGGCCAGCAGAGAAGTTGCATTGCTTGAGCTGTCTCCCAATTCAGAATCCATTTATTAGCAGCAGCTTCCTGAGGATGTAAGGCCCGCCCTAAGGAGATTTGCATATTCATTTTGTTTAACGTGATTCATCATGGTGAGAGGTAGTGAATGAATGTGGGGGCTGGGAGACAGGGTGCCTTTGGGGTGGAGGTGGGGTCCCTTGACAACCCACAGGTTCCCTGAGAGCAGAGCAGTGACTTCAGCCTTCAGAGCTACCACTATCATTCTGGACCTTCCCACTGCAGGTCACACTGTTTACAGACCCTTGTCTATCCACATTTCCCCCATTAACCCTTACACCTGCCTGCTGAGGTAAGAGCATGGGCATAGAACCTAAGGTTTGTTGAGCACCTGGTATGTCTCATAAAATAACCCATGGGGCAGGTTCTCCTGTCATGTCCATCTCACCGTTAGGAAACTGAGACTTGGAGAGGCTGCCCGACTTCTCTAAGTCACGTAGCACATAAGGGGTGCAGCTGGCATGCCAGCTGCAGGTTCCCCAGTGGCTTTGCTCCCTCACAGCCTCTCCTTATGTCTGCCTTCCTCCACATGAGCACCAGTTTTGCTGCTGGGAGGATGAAGAGAGTGTGGCCAGTGAGCTCTCCCACAGTGTTGTAAAAGTGAGCTCAAGGCCAACCTGAACTGCGTAGCGAGACCCTGTGTCAAAAAGACAAAAAAAAAAAAA
>PVKN010000923.1:0-60663 GCA_004027915.1 Capromys pilorides
TTTTTTTTTTTTTTAAATTCCCTGAAGACTTCATTATTAGGTGTGCAGTATTTTAGAACAGGTGCTTTTCATAGATAATGGATAAAAATCACTTTGCATTTTCCTGGCCATATTATATCCAGGGTCCCAACAGGGAAGAAAGGCAGCCAGGAAGCATTAATGCCAGAAAGAAATATGCTAAGAGGGGTGACACACCCAGAGGGGGTCAAGTGCGGGTAGTGAAGAGATGACTGGATTCGCGCGCCTGGGTCCTTAGCAGCCGCGGTGGTGCTGCGGTTTTTCTTCCGCCAGCCTGGGAGCTCCCTGCAGGCAGGGGCGCCATGCCCCACGCTCATGAGCCTGAGCAGTCGGGGCTGCTGGGGCTCCCGAGCTCAGCCCAGCCTGTTGCCCCTCAGACAAGCGGAACGGTGGCTACTTCCAGCAGTGGCAGCTCTTGGACCGAATCCTCCAGCAGATCGTCCTCCAGGATGAGCGGGGCGTGGACCCTGACCTGGCTCCGCTGGAGAACTTCAACGTCAAGAACATTGTCAACATGTGAGTGGTGGCCAGCCCTGGGCTGCCTTCTGCCGGGTTTCGTCTCCTTGACGTTCTGAGTCTCACAGCGAGTCACCTCAGCTCTCTCAGCCCAGTTGTCCGCGAATGGTCTCAAGCAGTCTTGTCCCGCAGGAAAACTCTTCAGCCTGGAAATGCTTCATTTCTCCACTGCGCAGTGTGGTAGCCTAATGTAGTGTATGCTTAATGTGACTGAGGAACTGAATTTTAAATTTCATTTAACTTTGAATAGCAACAAGACATGTAGCCAGAGGGAATCGCGCCATCTCTCAATACCTCACTGCATGGGCTGGAGGGCGTCTTAGTTGCTTTTTACTCATTGCTGGGACAAATACCCGACACTCAAAATGAAGGAAGGAAAGGTTTATTTAGCTCACAGTTGCTGGAGGTTTCAGTCCATATTCCGCTGGCCCAAGGCTGCGTGGAACAGGGCAGAAAGCATCCAGTTCATGGTGGCGGAACAGCAACAAAATGGTGACAAAAGCAACCGACCAACCAGCGTGCAGAGAGCAACAGCGAATGTCTATCTCTTTGTCTCTTTATATCACATTCAGGCTCTCTGCCTCAGCCTATCTGCCTTAGGCTACACCCATAATCCCAGCAGTACTCAGACCCATAATCCCATCAGTACTAAAATGCATAATCCCAGTGGATCATGAGTCAAGTCTCAAACTCTAGAAGTCCGTGCCCCATGGTTGCATGAGTTTTTGGGGGGGACAACTAGACATAAACCCTAACAGAGGGATTTACACACATTCACGTGGATCCTTGGTGAACACAGCAGGGCAAGGCTCACGGGTCAACTCCAAGCCTCCAGCTTGCTTATGCGTGACCACGAACCAAGAACAGTTTTCATGTTGTTCACAAGAAAATATAGCAGACACGGCACCTGGAGCCTAAATACCTACCTCGGTCCTCTCAACAGAGTTTGCTCTTCCCTGACTCACAGCATGGCCATTTGATCACCAGCCTGCTGTCTGAGGTGGTCAGCGCTTGCTATTGAGAGACCCCAATTATAGCAGCACGCATAGAAAGAAATCCAGATTTCTATCAGTTACTAACGAGACCTTAAATCCACACACTGATTTTTAATCTTAAACTTTTACTTCACTTTGGAGGTCGTAGCGACTGGTCCTTTGGGAGAACTGGCTCTGCGATGCACTCGGTCACGTGCAGAGGGTTTCGAACTCTTCTTGCTTTTCTTTGCACGCTCGGTTGCCAGGGTTGTATATTGGGCAGCGCAATTAGTGAAGTAACTGGAAGCCAGCTTTGATTTTACTGTCTGCAAATCCTTTGCGCTAGGTGAAGAAAAGCTTTTCCGGCTACTGGAGGCTCACAACTCCTCAAGTCAGATGCAGGGTTTTTTTTCCCTATAGGTCAAGAATTTCAGTGATGGCTTTAAGCTGATGTGACCAGAAGGGTCACATTTGTAGGCCTGAGTCAGCATTCATGGCTTGACTTGGCCTCATCTCTCACCTCCACTGGCTGGGACCGGGAGGGGGCAGCCGGAAGGGTGCTCGTGCGCAGGTGTGTGTCTGCACTTGCTTCTCTATTCTGGTCCCTGTCTAACTCCACCTGCCTTTCAGCTGGCTTTTTCCTGGCCAGCTAGGCTTGGCCTCTTCTAGAGGTAGACTGGGCCCAGGAAGGGTGCAGGGAGAGGTCTGAAGTGATCAGGTAAGGGTGCAAGCGGGCTTCCTGCTGTCTGGGTCACACATGTGGGTAGACACGGGTGTGCGCCGGGGATCTGGTCAAGTTCCCTGCTGGGCGCTGGCTTGTGGAGTTTTCAAGACCAGCTGGCTGAGGCCTGCTCTCCAGCCCGGCCCTGGTTCCCTAGTAGCCCATGGCATACCCGTCTGTAGGGCTGATGTTCTCGTTTTCTCCCAGGTGGACCCTGGGAAGTGCTGCCCTTCGCTTCACCCCATTTCCACTTCGAGGCTGGCTTCCTACCTGTGGTGTGGCTGGTCCCACCCAGCAGTGCTCTCCCCCCCACCCCCGCCCCCCGTCCTTCTCCACCTGCTGGATTTTCCAGATCTGAGTGGGACCTTAATCTACATCCTTCCTCCCAGAGTTAGGGAACCTGGGTCAAAACTCTGAAAAGCACCACAGAAAGCACTTCCCTGCACAATGTGGGGGGTTGGGGTGAAGATGACAGCTCTCTTTAAGGCCATGGCTCTCTCCAAAGACATCTCTGCATCGAATCCTCCTCCCTCTCCATATCCTGTCTCCTCCATATCCTTGATTTGGTTGAGGCCAGAAGTCATGAATCGAACCCATCATACTTACAAAAGAAATGACTCTTACTCTGGGGCTTTCCCCTTGGCATATCCTGGCATCTAGGTCTAACTCCTCGTTACACGAGACTGATGCGAATGAGGCCCTGCTAATCTTTTGACTGTTCCTCTCGCCCTCAGCCCCACTCCTTTTGTGCTGTTGGCCCAGGCAGTTTCTCCAGCTCTTACACCCTGGTCTTTGGAAGCCTGGGCGCGGTAGGACTGGTGTTTCTCCCAGATGCATGGATCTGTGTTCACAAAGAAGCATGAGTTTGTGCATCTAAGGGAAGCCAGAGAGTCACTCCTAGCTCTGCCATTAAGTAGCTCTCATCCCCATCTGGTTCTGGAGCCTCTGCAGGTTCAACTCTAGCACAAAGGGGGTCAGATCAAGATGGCGCAGGGTCCTTTCTGTTCTCATGGTCCGAGGGGACATATAATGATAACCGGGCAGGAATGAGAGCCAGAGAGATATCTGAGATAGCAGATGCCAGCCTCCTTGGCATGGCTGCGCGGATCGGAGACCTCGGTCTGACTGTGGCACAGTGATCAATCTCCGGGCACATTGCCCTTTGTCATCCCATCCTCTGTCCCCAGGCTCGTCAATGAGAATGAGGTCAAGCAGTGGCGAGAGCAGGCAGAGAAATTCCGGAAAGGTGAGAGGCCACGCCCAATATATGTGCACCCCCCTCCTTCCCCTGCGAGGACACCTAGAGCCATCTTCTGTCCTCCCAGACCACTTGGAGCTTGTGAACCGGTTGGAGAGGAAGGAGAGGGAGTGCGAGACCAAGACTTTGGAGAAGGAAGAGATGATGCGGACGCTGAACAAGATGAAAGACAAGCTGGCCCGGGAGTCCCAGGAGCTGCGCCAAGCTCGGGGACAAGTGGCAGAGCTGGTGGCACAGCTCAGTGAACTCTCAGTATGTGAACACTGCCCCTCCCCACTTTACGTAGCTCAGAGAGACCTGGGCTGCAGAACAGGGTGGGGAGCAGGGGTACGGTGGCGCCAAGGGCCCTGTCATGAAGCAGAAGAGCAAAAGAGGGGTCTCAGGCCAGGCCTAAGGGTCTGCTGAGGCTGTGTGGATGACACCTTTGTGGCAGTTGGGAAGAGCAGTGCCCCTTCTCCTGATGACACTGCCATCTCTGGCAGCAGCGTGCAGGGGGGGCTTCTGTTCACCTTACCCACTCAGCTTGTGCTTTCGGTAGCCTGTACCGCTGCGTGTGTCCATCCTGCTAGTTTGCCGGGATGACAGTGACCCTGGCGATTCTGTCTTGTGTCTGCATGTATTTATACATGTCTGTCTGTCTGTCTGTCTGTCTGTCTGTGGCTTTGTACTTTACTGTGTATGGGGGGTGGGTATTAGCTTTGCAGAGAGAGAAGGATGGGAATGGGGTGGGCGGATGATGAGGGGTCTTGTGGAGATGGAGAAGAAAAAGGAAAGGGAGGAGGGTGGGGCAACATGGGTATCGGCTGATGGCTTTGTCTGTCTGATTTTCTGTCTCCTTGCAGTCAGGCCCTGTATCTGGCCCACCTCCCCCTGGAGGCCCACTTCCCTCCATTGCCTCCTCCTCCTCCGTGACAACCGATGACCTGCCTCCACCCCCACCCCCTCTCCCCTTCGCCTGCTGCTCCCCGCCACCCCCACCACCCCTTCCACCTGGTGGGCCTCCCACTCCCCCGGGTGCCCCACCTTGCTTTGGCCTCAGCCCAACCCCACCTCAGGATGCCTTCCCCAGCAGCGACGTCCCTCTCAGGAAAAAGCGTGTCCCGCAGCCTTCCCACCCACTGAAGTCCTTCAATTGGGTCAAACTGAATGAGGTGAGTGGCCAGGATGGGATGGGGACAGTAGCCCAGGGGTTACTGCTCGTGCATGGCACCTGCCTCTTCCCTGTGCTTTCCTGGGTGGAGCAGTGAGGGCGGCCACAGGGGGCATCAAGGACAGGCTTACTGACCACCAGAGAACATCCACACCTGGAGAGCCACCCAGCACATGGTGGCAGTAGCGACGCTCCTATTGGTGGTGCTACTTATGTGTGCATTTGCGTGTGCCGGGGGTGTGGGGAGTGGTGGACATCAGAGCCTGGGACTAGGTGTACCCTCTGCCAGCCAGGGCTGTGGAACCCAGGACTGTGCAACCACAAGATGGGGCTGGCCTAGAGCTCCAGGTGCGCCTAAGGCCCAGAGCAGGCAATTCCTGTGGAGCCTGGGCCGGGGCCACCTCTTGGTGAAGATCAGGGCAGATGCCCAAGAGACAGAGCATTTAGCAAGGTGCAGCCATGTAGTGTCCTGGCATGTGGGGGTGGTGCACACCGGCATGAGTCCCGTCTCTTAGCTTCCTGGCATGGAGTGAAGATTAACGGTCCCGCACTGAGTGTACAGTATGATGTAGCTCATCTGTACAGGTACCAGTGCTTCCTTTACCCATACTTTAACTTAGCATTTTTTTCCCAAATAACAAACTGAAGTTTAATAATTAAATAAGCAAACCTGAGCCAGGAATATAGCTCAGTGGCCTAAGTGCCTGCCTGGCAAGTGCAAGGTCCTGAGTTTGATCCCTGATACCACAAAAAGAAAGCAAACTTACACAGTCATCTAATAACAATAAATGGCTGTCTTTGCGGGCATGCACGCCTATAGGTCGGTCAAAATACTGTTTCAGTGATTGCTGTTTTTTGGCCAATTTGCACAACCTTCCCACATATGGGGCAGGGTGTGGAAAACCCGGCGGTACACGGGGCTTCGATACAACTGGCCGCCATGCCTGTTGGGCACTGGAGCAGGGCTTTGCCCTGCGCTGCTCCTTCCCCTGTTCCTTTGCTGTCTCCATGGTCAGTGCCCAAGCACCAGCAATGGAGTCGTCCAAGATGACACTGAAAGTCCTGGCAGTGTTGCAGGTTTGTGTTACTACAGGGCTGCATCACTAGGGGTCCAGGGCCACATGTAGTGCTGGTGTGGTGCAGGTAACTCCCACGAGGGAGCCGGCTCCTGTCTCGGACTCTCGTGAGCCTAGAGAAGCCATGAGTCTCAGTGCACGGCTGCTACTGGACAGCCTGGTTAAAGTCTTAACCCTGGTTCAGTAGGATGGTAGTCCCCTACTTACAGGACTGGTGGCTTTGTCCCTGCCGAGAACACACCCATTGCAAGAGGGTTTCAGTTGGCCCGGCCCATGTGGCCCATACTCACACTCCAGGAACAGCCGTGCAGAGCTGAGCTTTCTGGGTACACTCGGCCCGTGGGACTCACTCGTGGGGAGTTCACACCTTGCAAGTGAGTTTCAGTGAGGTCAGGGAAGGGCTGGTAGGTAGGTCAGGGAGGGGTTGCTCAGTGGGTGGTTGGCTGTGTGCTTGGTGCAGCACCCCTGGCCATCAGCTTCTATGGGGCTGTGCTGGATTAAGGCAGGAGGCACTGCTGCGCTGGGAGAGCTTTGCACTGGGCTCATTAGGAGGTGTGCTCAGGAAACAGCTAGAGATCCAGGGCAGAGGTCTCTAACCTCAACCCAGACCTGTGCCAGTCATCAGTGCCCTCCCACCTGGAGGGATCTCCAGGAGTCTTTCTTCCTGACCATTTGATGGGAGTGGAAATGTGAGAGATAAATACAGCCCATGTGTAGTCTCTGGGGCCTCTGAAAACATCTCCAGGCTGAGCAGCGGCAGCTTTCGAGGCAGCTGGAAGCAGTGCTTGAAAGCTGGGCTGGTAGAGCGCGTGGCAGGCGCATGCACAGTTCTGCCCTGTGGGTGCCACTGCACGGCCGGCTGGACCACAGGTGCAAGAGTAGGCTCACCGCTTCTAGAACTGGAAGCTCAAGGCTGTCAGTGGTGCTGGATGTGAACAGAAATGATGGCAGTTTTGTTGCTGTTAAAAAATGTAATTGTTTAGCTTCCGTTATGAAGGTTTTAAAAATGAGGCGCAGGCTTAGACTGTAACAGATGCAGTGCTGGGGGTGGGGGGTGGGCATAGACGAGTTACCTAAGGATTCTGTGACCTCTGCGTCTGGCAGCTTGGTGCTTAGAATGCTCCCCAGGGCCAAGAAGCCTACAGAAGTCCCTAATTATCTCGGTGGTGGCACAGCAAGTGCCATTCCTCGACTGTGGAGTGGCGTTTTGATGGATGAGACGAGGAACATTTATAGAAATTGTGGACACTGTGGCAGGAGACAGGTGCAGGGGAATTGAGTACAATTTGAGAACCTGCTATCCCACCCCAATGGTGTGGCCAGCATAGGTTATTTCATTGTTTGGGCTTCAGATTCTGATCTATAAAGTGGGTGTAATGATAATTAATATTCATCCCAAGAGATGGGTGTGGAGTTTGACTGACTTAATACAGGTATCCCTGGTTTAGCGACCTACCTGCTTAATGACTGTGTAGAGTTGGCCCTGAGGCATGCTGTTGGAACTTGCATCCCGCTCCTTGGACTTACAACCTGTCCCTCTGTATAGAACCTCGATGTCCTTTGTGCACCTGGTTTACTCAGCACTGTTAACTCTTGCTGATCGCAATGTACAGGGTAGCACTGTAGTTTTGTATTCAGTTATGCATTACAGTGCTACATGTAAGGGTTATGCCAATAAAAGCCAAGTTCCCAGGTTGAGGTTTCCTTTGACCATGTCTTGGTTCTGAGTATTGCAACGTACATACAAGATATAGCTCCTCATTCAGTGACCGAGTCCTTGAACGACCTAGTTTCAGGACCAAAACTTGATCACTGAATGAGGGATATCTGTCTAGGTACAGTATTTGGAGCAAAGACTAACACATGAGAACACCTTAGAAACATGACTATCACCATGCGTGCTTTATGTGTTCTCTTTCTTAATCATCTTCTCGGCACAGGGAGGTAAGCATTGCCGAGACTCAGTTTCCCTTCATGTGACATGGGGCATTGCCCACAGGTCCACATCATGGCATGGCTGGGACTATTAGCCAGTTGGGCTACCTGAGCCCCAAGGCTAGGGATGCTCTGTGAGGGAAACAATGACATTGATCCCCAAGAAAGATTTCCCTGGTAATCAAGGCACAGCTCTAGAAGCGTTTCCAGGTCTCCAGACTGGAGATGGCAGGGCTTGGCCAGAGTAGTGAAGAAACTAAATTTGCAAGTTTTTAAACAAGGCGGGTGCCCATAGCGACTCAATGGGCTTGGGTGAGAGGTCCACCTCTGTGGCTCCAGGCCTTGGCTGCACCTGCGACTCCTCCGGGCAGGTGAGGGTGTCCTCGGGTGGGACAGGAGGTGTAGGAGCAGATGTGAGAGCGGATGGAAAGGGTCCATCTGTTGTCTTGTGGAGGGTCTCCCTGCCCCTTCCTTCCCTCCAGCCCCACCAGGATGAGGACGGGAAGCTTTGCCTCTGAGCCTGCGCCTCACCCCTCCCTGCCTGGGTTCACACAGAGGATTCCCTGTGCAGGGGACTCTGAGCCACGTGGCATCTCCAGCTCACTGGCATCCCCATCTCATCCCCTCTCTGCCTCCCTGTCCCCATTTCCTGGGGCTCAGCTCCTCCTCCCAATCCCCTCCCTCTACTCTGCACACACTCCTCTGCACATGCATGTACTCACACATACACACGTGTGCGCATGCGCTCAGAATGGTTGCTGCTGCCATGAAAAGAATGTGTCTGTGTTGGGTTTGGCCAGTTGCCTGTATCCTTTGCTGCTCTGAGCTTCCCAGCCCGGCATTCCACATGAGGGTCCCTGGCCTTCGGAAGGCCACAGGAATGTCCCCACCCCCTGACTCTGGCCTGGCCTCTTCTTGTCAAGAGTTTAAGAAAATAAAAGTGGGTGAAAGGTATGCTTCCTTGTGCAAGCCTTCTGAGGGGGAGACAGGGGAGGAGGTGGCACCCTGGGGAAGGTTCCCTGGCTGCCCCGCAGAGGGAGGCCGAAGGCCCTTTTCCAGGCTCTGGAAGAGAGAAGATCCCAGGAGGAGCGCATGGAGGGCTGTGATGCGCACTCAGGGCTCTTGGCCTGTGGTCTTCTTGTCCTCTAAGCCATGAGCAGGTCGCTCTGAGACCTCTGGGGCATTGGGAGCTTGGCTTACAAACAAAACTGATCTGCAGATGCCAGTGCATGGGCCCTGTCTTTGTGAAGCATCCTGGCAGTGTGAATCCCTGTGCCCCTTTCGGGCATGGGGGCTGGGGCTGCCCTCTCAGCTCTGACCCGCAGGAAGTTGTGTCAGAGCCCTGCTGCTCCGGGCACAGCCACTCCCAGGGCCGGGCTGTCCTGACCTTTGGCACCGATCCACTTTCTACGAATCTGGGAAAGCAGGAGCAAGACCCTGGGAAAGAGAATGGCTGTCTCGGATACAGGAAACACAGCCGCTTGGAGGCTCTTGAATGTGGAGGGGTCCAGCCAGTGACAGCCATGCCGCAGCACCCACAGGGCCTTCACAGAATGGGCTGCCCGGGCCTGCACAGGAGACTGGGATGTGGCTTTGCTCTTGTTTCTTCTGGAAGGAGCACAGTGCGCCCCTTTTCCTACTTGCACACCTAATGCTCAGCACCTCTGTGATTCTGGGACGTGGCTCTGTGCCACCCCAAGCGAAGAAAAAAAAAAAAAAAAAAGAGCAGGGAAGGAAAACTGCCTTGGGCTCTGTCCTGGAGCAGAGTATTAAAGAGAGGTAGCAGTTTGGAGTGTGGTAGAGGCAGGGATTCAGCCCCTTTCTGCAGGTCCAAAAGCCTGGCCACTAGGGTTTGTGCTGTCAGGGAACAGCCGGGGTTAGCAGACCACTCTGCATCTCCATAATGGAGCAATTGGGTCAATTCTGGGTCTCCTCTCTCCCTGCAATCTTAGGAGCGGGTCCCTGGTACCGTATGGAATGAGATCGATGACATGCAGGTATTTCGGATTCTGGACCTAGAGGATTTTGAGAAGATGTTTTCAGCCTATCAGAGGCACCAGGTAAGACCTTATGCCCAGCCCCTCTGAGGCTTGGCCCTCAGCCTTTTCCTTCCTCCCAGCCTTTTCCTTCCTCCCATGCTTCCCTCCTTCCTGGCTGTATCCTCCTTTCCCTGTCTCCTCCCTCCCCCGCTTCTTCCTTTCCTTGCACAGATACTGAATGGCCTGATTCTCTAGGGATAGCGCCAGAGGGCGAGGCTGTAGGAGTTGCAGGTGTGCAGTCCCAGCATGGTGCCCTTTGTAGTCGCCTGTGCATTGCTGTGGTGATGCTCCACCCACTTCTCCCTTATGTCCCAGAGCACTGAAGGTGGCATCTTAAGTCCTGGCCACCATCATCTCTTGTTCTTAAAGTTTCCTGGACTTAGAGGACACCTAGAAGCCATCATAAATTTTCTTTTGTTTTTTTCCTCTTCTCTTTTTTTGAGACAAGGTCTTACTATGTAGTTCAGGCTGGTCTTGAGCTCACTTTGTAGTCTTGAACTTGCAGTGCTCCTCCTGTCTCAGCCTCCCGAGTGCTGGGATTACAGGTGTACACCACCATGCCCAGCTTATTGCAATTTTTCATCCATGTTTTCCATCATATTCTCCTCTCCCAACACCCCAAGTCCAATAAGCAGAGGTATTGGTGCCATAAGGAGATCAGGGGGTACTGCTCCTTGTCATTAGTGGGTTGAGGCTGGGGTAGGGTCCTGAAGGGCCAGAGTGGTCTTGATCTACCTACCTTATGGGTTCTAGGGACACATGCCTGGCCCATGAGTCTGACCCTGCAGCTCCAGAGAGTTGGGGCTTGGACTGGGGGGCAGAAAGCAGGGTGTTCCAGTGGCATGGGCCTCAAAGTATGCCAAGGACATATGCTGAGGGGATTGCCCAACATGCTGCTTCCCAGAGCTCTGCTTCAAATACTGAAGAGGATTCCAGAGAGGGGGTTGGGCCCAGGAACCTGAGGGTAGCTCACACATCCAGAGCCCTTTGCCCCGAGACCTGCTAGGGCATGGCCAGCCTAGAGGCCTCGCAGCCCTTGCTTTCTCTCTGACCTGCCTGCTTCCCCTCAGCCTGGGCTGTTATCTTCCTTGCTTTCTCTGCTCAGCCTGGGCTCATGCTCAGGACTCCAGCACCAGTGCTGACCCCTGGAAGGGACCCCCAGCCTTGCTTTTGTCAAGTCCAGATCTGTAGATGACCCTTTCCAAGGGCAGATGGGGCTAAGGACCCGTGGGAACGCATCTCCAGCCCTGTCGAGTTGCCCTAGAAAAACAGGTTTAAACATGGGTGTTGGGGCATCTGATTCTGTGCTCCTGATGCCAGGAGGCAGTGTGGGCTTTGCCCATAGTGGAACAGGCATGGCTGGCTCGGTCCCACTGAGGCTCTGGAGCTGGAAGGATGCTATAGCCCCGGCCTTCTTGGGGTCTGAGCTCCCAGGGGTTAGGGGACAGAGGAACTGTTGGCTGCGTGCCTCCTTCTTGTCCAGCTCTTCCTCCAGGCCCTACTGTCCAGTCTACAAGGCAGGGATTCAGGGGAACCTGGGAGAGGGTGTGTTGGTGCTAGGCCAGACCACGCCTGGGTCCCTACCAGCTTCCTGAACTGAGAACTGAGACTGGAAGATCTCACCACTCTGCAGGGTGTGAAGTCTGGGGACAGAAGCCACAGCAGCAGAGCGGGTGTGACATTCTGACTGTCCCCTCCTTGTCCCATCCTGGGGCCCTGGGCTGGAGGGTCTAGAAGCCACGGCTTTAGCCTTTCATCCAAGGCAGGTTCTGAGCTGGTATTGCCAACTCCCTCAGCATCCAGAAGGAAGGACACAGTGCAGGCTGGGCTTACTCGGTTCCCTTAGGTGTCACAGGGCAGGGCAGGGAAGGGCGAGGAACAAATTCGGGGACCTCTGCTCTTCCTGCCCCCCGTGAGCACGCCTCTCCTGAGCTTCTCACTCTAGTCCCTTCTGTCTCTGGCATGTATTTTGGGCAGTCTCAGCAGAGGAGAGGAAAGGCGGGTGGGCAGGGTGCAGGGTGTGGATGCCGGCGTCCTCTGGGCGCCCCTGGTCCAGGCACATAGAAGGAGCTGGCTGTCCCCTGCTTGTTTGGCTTCTCTGTGAGCACATGATGGGCTTTGGGTTCTAGCCTCCACGCATGGGGTTCCCAGGGTCAAGGTGCACAAGGTAAATGCCGAGAACCCCACACCCGTCCTGCTGTTCCCGGTCCCTAAGCCTGTGACTAACGTTGTGCATGTTTAATTCTCTATCGGCTGTGGCTGCTGCCTGCCTAGGAGCTGATAGCTAATCCCTGTCAGCAGGTGAGTCTGGGCTCCGAGCCTCCCACCTCTCCGCTGGGGCCCCGCACAGAAGTCTGTCCGTGTCACCTCCTGGCTTGTTGCTCATCCCTGTAGGGGAGGATGCAGGGACAGGAAGCTTCGAGAGCCCTGATCTTACCCATTGGGGCTCAAGGCGAGGCATTGCGTAGGGCTGCTCAGGTTGGGCACTGCACCGACACAGTTCAGGGGCGCAATTCAGGACGACGGTGGCATGAGTGGGGTGGAGCACAGGCTCGGACAAAGTACCTTGAGTAAGAGTGCTGTGCCCCCAGCCAGCTGCCTCCAGCCAGGACCCGAGAGAAAGAGGATAGAGTCTTAGATTTCTCGGGAATCTGACAGCTGTATCCCAGAGAGGGGAACTCTGGGTATAATCCTGTCACAATTTCTATCATTCTGACCCCATGGATGCCCTGCATCTTGGACATGTCAGGTTGTACCTGGAACCCCCAAGAGGCAGGAGCTGTAGCATTATGGGGTTAGGACCAGCTTTTCCTCCTGAGCTCAGGAGGCCCTTGGGTGGGGGCTGTGGTAGACCATGTGGCCCTGCTGAGGCCACTGGGGCAGTCACACCTTCTGCCTCATGCAGTGCTTTCCCAGGGGGCTTGTGGTCTGATCTCTAACCACGGCCTCTGGCTCTGCATGTACACCCCATCCCTCTCCAGCCCAGGATAGAGCCCCAGATCCCACCCTCGAGAGTTGGTTATTAAACACCAGCTGTCAGCCTATCTATCCCTTGTTTTTTCTCCTGCCCTCTGATCAGGAGCATCCCCAGGTTGGCTTGAGGGAGGTTCCTGGGGTGGGCAAGCGGAGGCTTGCCCACTCTTCCTCTGGGCTTCTTGTTTGCAGAAAGAGCTGGGCTCCACCGAAGACATCTGCCTGGCCTCCCGCAAGGTCAAGGAGCTGTCGGTCATTGACGGCCGGAGGGCCCAGAACTGCATTATCCTTCTCTCCAAGTACGTGTGCACCCTGGGCAGCTCCTGCTGGCAGAGCACGGATGCTCCAGGGAGCAGAGCCCAACATCCAGCGAGTGCTAGGGCAGGTGGGGTTGAGCTGAGTGCCTGCAATGAGACAGAGGTGACACCTGGGAGGCGGGATGATGGCAGCCTTTACCCTGCTCCCCGCCTCTGCTGTGCCCCTGGCAGGGGCAGGCACAGATATAGAACCCAGCCCTGGGAACCCCCGTGGAGCCGCAGACTGGCACAGGAAGTTGCCTTAGTCATGAGGCCCTGGGCAGCCTGGTCAGGGTCTGGCAGCCAAGTTGTTCTAAGCCCGTGGAGGGCCCAGTTTGGGGTAGGCCAAGGAGCACCATGATATCAGCCCCTAAGCATTTCCCGCGGTGCAGAACAAATGGGGCAGTATCTGTGTTGACAGTGCAGGCTCTGTGCAGGGCCTCCCGGAGCCAGGGTCAGGGCGACCGCTAATCCCGTGCTAATCTTAGCGTTGCCTGGAGCACCTCTGGCACATCACCCCCACCCCCACCCCCGCCGGCCCCCTACAGCTCCCCTAGTCCTTAGTTACTCCCATTTGATGGTGGGGGTGTGCAGGGATGCTCAGAGCAGCTGTGTGGGAGCTGTCAGGGACCAAGAGTCATTCTCTCTCTTGAAAAAGGAAGGACAGGAAATGGTCCCCTTAGGGGCCTGCTGAAGTCCCATCCTCCTGTGCAGATGCGGTGGATGTGTGAGGCACAAGGAGGAGAAAGAGGGTCAGAAAGCCTTCCCCTGGGCCTTCAGCCTCCACTGAAGATGGGCCTTTGCCCTCCAAGTGTCCTCAGCATCTCAGAGGAAGCCTCAAACAACATGCCAGAGGCTCAGGACTTGGTTTAGCCACTAAAGTGCTCCTTATTGAGTGTGCAGAGTGAATCCCATTAGGGCCCGCTAAGAGGGTTTCGCAGGGGAGGGGGAACCACCAAAGTGCTCCCTAGGCCACTTAGGGAGGGAGCAGAGGATGCGGCCCTCTGGCCTGGAGAGGCCGGTTTAGGGGGCCAGGCTGCTCAGGGGGCACTCTGCCTCAGGTTGAAGCTTTCTAATGAGGAGATCCGACAGGCTGTCTTGAGGATGGATGAGCAGGAGGACCTCGCCAAGGACATGCTGGAGCAGGTGAGGACGCAGAGAGTGGGCAGGAGCAGCCACCCCTTCCCAATGGCCCCTGAGAGCCCGAGACTCTTGGCTGTGGGAGTAATCAGGCTGGGGGAGTTGGAGAGTGGGCTTTTAGAAAGATCCTTGCCTGAGCCTCTCTGGGAAAAGCTGGCAACAGCTGCCAGGGGTCTCTGAGAAGGCTTGAAGGAGATTGGAGGTCAAATCTTTCATAGGTTCCAAGCCAAAGCCAGGGCAAGAGCAGGCATTTCTTCTTCCAATCTTGTCTACCTCACTGTGTTGTGTCCCTTACGAGAAATTCAGAAAACGCCAAGCAAAAGTCGCATCAATAAACAGAGGACTATTGTCTATCAAAAGGCAGGACTGTATTACTAGAGTGAGGAGAAAAGTCAAAGCTTAGAAGATGGTTCATAAACACACACACACACACACACACACAAACTCAACAAACATTTCATCTTCATGATACTCTATACAAATCAATGATAAAATGACAAAGCAACTTCGCAATGAGCAAAAAGGCTTGAATAGGCACCTCATGGAAGAGGATGTCGACGTGGCCAGTGGGCATTTGTTTGGAGAGAGCTCAAGCCTCTTAGCTATCAGAGAAACATTGTGAGCCACAGGGAGACAGCTACCCATACAGCCCAGGGCCGAGATTTGACCACCAGGCAGTGCCAGGTTCTGCCAAGGATGTAAAGTGATTGGCATTCTCATTGGCACCATCATGGTGGAAAACTATCTGGTAACAGACCAAAAATTGGAGAAAAAGAAGGGCTATGAGGATAGACAACATTTTGGCCCTAGCCCTTCAAGTCAGTGAGGACTCAGGACATAGGAGAACCTGTACTGTAACATCCTATAACTCAGTGGTTTCCCAAATTTTTTGTTCAAGGAGATTAAGGGACCTCAGAGGAAAGAGATAAATGAAATATAGTGTGTCTAAGGAGAGTCACCTAGAGAAAAAACATTCTCTCAGGCTTTCACAGAGAGCAAACTGGTCAAGCAATGGCTGTGACTCGTCCCGATGGCTGACACTGGCAACAGTTCTACAAAGCACTGTACATGGTTTCAAAGTTGATCCTGAGGGGATTTGACCCTGGAAAATACAAAAGATGAATGCTTTGTTATACAGATCTGGCCTTAACTTGCCCTTGATCACCCAGCAGAAAAGCTTAATTATGAGGCATAAAACGCAGAGCTAGATTAGTATGATGAGCTGTAAGAGGCTTAAACCAACAGCCTCCAACATTGCCAGTTTCACCGGTAACTCATTACAATTATGGAACATTGGACTATGTATATAACTACTCCCTCTTAGTACAAAGAGAAGAAAGTTTTTTTTCTTTTTTTCCTTCCCTACTAATATGGATTAGAAAAATTATCACATCTACACCCTGTGCTCTGTATAACTACTATGAGGACAACAATATTCAATGTGTCAATTATTGCAAATGTACTACTAACGTGTTTTGAAACTGTCATATTGTTATTTCTTATTAAAAATAATAATAAAAAAAGAAAACTATTTGGTAAGCATGTAAAGGCCTAACAGACACCCACTCTACTGCCCGGTAGCCTCACATTTAAATATAGACTCGTGAGAAGCCGGGATACACAGTGGCAAGAGATACACACAGGAATATTTAGAGCAACTCTATGAAACCCCCAAAGAATGTACAAGCCGCTGTCCCACAATAAGAAGGTGATCAAGCAGGCTGTGGCGTATTCCTATGGAAGAATACTCAACAACAAACCTAAATGACCAACATGTAGTAGGGAGGACTCCTAGGCCTTAGGTCCTGTGATGGAAGCGGGATGCAGAAGAGAACATCCAATGCCACCGCCCACTTTCTGTTGCTATGGTGTAATCCGAGACAGTCTGAGGCTGGAGCGTCCAGGAGTTTGGCACCAGCCTCAGCTTGGCACCTGGTAACCAGGGAAAGCATCCTATAAAACCACTAAAGCCATGTGGGGACCCTACGTGCATGACTTCAGTTCAATCCTAATTTCTTCCAAAGGCCCCACCTCCAAATGCCATTACCAGCTGAGCTTTGAGGTTATGTTGCCAGCACATGAACTCGGAGGGACCACGTTCTTCCCACAGCACCCAGCGTGGATTTGAGAGCAGCCAAGTCTATGGTGGTAGAATTCGGTGGAGGCCATATTGGGAAAGGGGGTAGCTTTCTGAAGTGAAGCCAAAGACCTTTCTAAGAGGCTGGGACTGTTGTGTATCTTAAACTGGTGTTGCAGGTCTGGTGTTCCAGTGGGCAGAGTTTTGACAAAAATCACTGAGCTGCCCATTACAAATGGGTGTGTTTTAGTTCATGTAGATCATGAACTAAAAAAGAAACATCATTGACACACAGACTTCAGACTGGGGTACTCTCTGTAAGTTATAGCTCAGTTTCAGATGGCGTAGAAAATCAGAAAGTTGCCCAGCACCGTGGTGCACCTTTGTAATCTCAGCAGTTGAGTGGCTGAGGCAGGAAGATCATGCAAGTTCGAGACCAGACCAGCCTGGCCTACAGCAGCTTGAGCTGTATAGCAAGACCCTGAGGCAGAGAGAGAATCAAGAAGTCAAGGACCTGGTGCCCTGCTGTCTTCTCCAAGCAGGTCCTGACCTCACGGGGTCGCTCTGTCAGTCATACATGGAGTCAGCACATGGGCTTCTTGTGCCCTGCACCCCTGAATCTGCCACCCACCCCAGTTTGTCTGACCCACCCCTGCATCCTGCAGCTCCTCAAGTTCATCCCTGAGAAGAGCGACGTGGATCTCCTGGAGGAGCACAAGCACGAGATCGAGCGGATGGCCCGCGCCGACCGCTTCCTCTACGAGATGAGCAGGTCGGGCGGGGGCTTGGGACGTGGCTGGAGGGGCTAGGTTGGCAAGGGCCCTGGCAGGGAGGGTCGGAGGGAGGTGAGCAGGAGAGGAGGCTGGAGGCTACGTTCCTCGCCTTGTTTGTCCCCAGGATCGACCACTACCAGCAGCGGCTGCAGGCGCTGTTCTTCAAGAAGAAATTCCAGGAGCGACTGGCAGAGGCCAAGCCCAAAGTGGAAGGTAGGGTGGGCGGCGGGCGGGGGCCTGGGCTGGGGCGGTGTCAGGTAACCCACGAGAAGGGGCAGATGGAAGCGGGGTCCTGATTCTTCACCCAAAAGGAAAACCAATGTCAAGGACAGAATGTAAAACTATGATGTGATAAGGAAACACCCTGGTTTCCATTGGGGTGCGTGCCAGCCTCGCGGGGGTGACGGGGTAGGCCTAGCACTGGGACCCTGCAGGGAGGGGCGTCTGCTGGCATCTGTCGCGGTGTAGGGCAGGAATCATGCACAGAGGCCAGAGCTGTGCCTGTTGCGCAGGAACACGCCCCTCCCCCGCTAGCCCAGAGGTTCTGAGTGTGTTAGGGAAGACACCCTGGGATACGGTTTCAAGTGGGAGCCACTCAGAAACTGAGAAATTGTGTGAAGTGATCTGCGGATGTGCCTGATTTTCTGAACCAGGGAAACCTCTCCAGCACAAGCTGCTTCCAGAGGACTAATGTGTAATTTCTGAGGTCCATGTGCCAAGAGCCATGGGAAAGACCATGTGTGAATTGTCTCATTGGTCCCCACAAGAACCCCAGAGGTGGCGCTGTCATTGCCCTTTGACGGCCTCCTTTCTCTATCTCTAGCATGGGCTGTGGTAGTCACCATGTTACTGGTGGGTAGTGGAGCCAGGATTGGAATCCTGGTATTGCCTGTTGGGCGTCTCCCTGAGGCTGCTTCTGGGATAGTGGAGGAGGCTGGAGCAAAGGCTTGTGGGAAAAGATAGGAGGGCAGTGTGGTGGGCAGGAAGGAGTGAGGCTGGCAGGCTCAGTTGGGGTGAGGACGGGACCACAGAGCAGAATAAGCCTCGTTCAGGTTCTGAGGGTTCAGGGTTGGAGAGGTCAAGCAGTGCATGGCGCCCCCTGCTGGACAGTAGGGGCAATCAACACTCCATGAGATGCCAATCCAGAGAGAGGCCATTCCTGGGGCCCAGTGGGCTGCTTTGGGGAGGATAAAATCTGCAGAGCTGGTGGCAGACATGTTTTGGTAACTTTCACCCTATTCACACACACACACACACACACACACACACATACACAGCATGCACATATGCCTTCAGACAGCCAAGAACCTGCAGGCTGTGATCATAGATAATCAGTCGGAGGCAGAGGAGAAACATCAAGAGCTCCTGTCTTCGCTGAGGTCTGGCTGTTTCTCTTGGTCCTGGCGATGAGTGGGCCCTGGCCTTGTCTCCATTTCCTTCTGCTGCAGGCTGCCCTTGGGGCGGGAAGCACAGATAAGGGCTTCAGCCACCCGAGGTGGATGTGCTCAAGTATCTGTGCGTCTTGGGTCAGTAAAGTGATGGCGCCCAGTTGCCTTTTGGAGCTAAGGAAGCAGAGCAGCTCAGCAGTTAGGAAGGCTTAATCCCAGGCTGCCTCTTGTCCCCTGCAGAGTCCTCTGAGCCCCGCTAAGAGTTAGCTAAGAGAGGCTGCCGTGTAAAGTCTCTTTTCACTACCAAGCTATACAGAACAAGATGTGTTGAAGATAGCAAGGTTTCTAGAAGATTCGCTCACCTAGGGCAATGGCCACTTGGCAATGGCCCCGAAGGGCCCAAGAGTGGGATAGAGAGGAGGGGCCTGAAGCTCTTCAAGGTCTGATGGAAACATACTGTGAATATTTTCTTTTTTAAAATGTATTACACTAAAAGACACATTGGCAGGAAGGCCCCTCGAAAACAAAATCCCTCTTGTTTCAAACACACTCCTCCCCTCCTTCTTGCCACTTTCTGAGGCAGCTCTGGACGTCCTCTTTCATGAGTGTCTTCAGTTATGCTGTTGTAGCTGCCACCGTGTCCTGGTTGGATTCAAAACACTTCTCTTTCAGCTCTGGGGAAGTGCTGGGAGTGGCATGGTGCCGGATCTGGTGAGTGGGGGGTGGGGGTGAAGACGCAGCGGCATGCTTTGACAAGCCTGCTTTCCCACGGGCTGGCACTCGCCAGCGGCATTCACGGTATTTTTGATCACAGCTTGTGAAAACACCCCCAGCAGAGAGCTTCCAGAATTGCTTCAGAAAGAAGCCAAGAATGCTGGGATGAGTGTTCAAAGCTTGCCAAAGGAAGGATTTGGAGAGAGATTTATGGCAACGTCTTTTACAGTAACAAACTGCTTTACACAATGTAAACACTCTATATTTTGATCTATATTTTGTAAAATTGGATCAATGTGGTCAGCTGAGTGGAGGAGTGGAGGATTGTGCAGGAGTTAGGATTCATGTTCCTTACTCCTGGCCCTCCTCCTCCTCCTCATTATCATCCTCGTCCTCCTCCTCTTCCTCTTTCTGGAAGATACTCCTGTGCCCCCAGCGTCCTGAGCTGTCGATTCTGCTCTCCCTCCAGCAGAGTAGGGGATCCGCATCCCTTTGCCAAAAGCCAGTGCTCCACCTGTGGCAGATTTCCCAATTTTTCTGTGAATACGCTCATGCCTGCATTCTTGAACGCATTCTTCTTATGAATCTGCTCATTACCCCTGATGCCACATTTACCAGTTCTTGTTATGAACACTGGCACTGAATAGAGTGCAGGTGGATATGGCTACAGGAGTAATATTCTTATGAATCTATTCATGGATACATTGTTCTTGTGACTGTATCTAAAATGTCCTGGCTGCAGATGGGAGTTTTCCCATTTATGCTGATTTCCTTTGAATTCTTATCACTTTCTGTTTTGCCAGCATTGTCGCATTTTTAGGAGGATTCCTTTGCAAATTTTTTAAATAGTAATTCACCCTTATAAAAGCCATCTGAAGATATATATTTTGCTGGAAACTTTTATAAGTGATTTTTTTTCCCAAGTAACCTTTTTTTTTTCTCTTTGCATTTATTTATTTACTTATTTATTTTTGTCTTTTTGAGACAGGGTTTTGCTACGCAGTTCAGGCTGGCCTGAAGCTCACTTTGTAGCCCAGGCTGGTCTTGAACTCTCGATCCTCCTGCCTCAGCCTCCTGAGTGCTGGGATTACAGGCATGCGACACCACACCCGGCCAAACTTTTTACTGAAATGTGACGTGCATGTGTAAAAGTACTGAAATCCTGAGATGTGATGAATCATTATAAAGTGGAACCATGTTTGTGACTGACACTCAGATCAAGGTGTGGAATGCTGTCAACTCTGCAGCCCTCTTCCCCTCTATCTTAGTTAGAGGAAGGAAAGGTTTATTTAGCCCATAGTTACTGGAGGTTTCAGTCCATACTCAGCCAGCTCCAAAGCAGACTGGCGTATGGCAGAGAGCAGCAGTTCATGGCAGTGGAACAATTGCAACAGAGGCAACAGAGATAGTCTGTCTCTCTGCCTCAGCCTATCCACCTCAGGCCACACCCATAATCCCAGCAGTACTCAGACCCATTTTCCCATCAGTATTAAAACACATAATCCCAGTGGATCATGAGTCAAGTTTCAAACTCTAGAAGTCCTGGCTCCATGATTGCATGAGGCTTTAGGGGGATAACTAGACACAAACCATAACATTCCGCCCCTGAACCCCCAAAATCTCATGCACATCCCTTTGTGCAAAAGACATTTTAGTCCATCTTGAAGAGTTGCCAATGTCCCAACAGTTTCAGCATTGCTAAAACATTGAAGTCCCAAGTCTCCTCCAAGATCCAAGACAAACTCTTAACTGTGAGCCCCTATACAAAAGAAGTTAACCACATCCAACATTCAAAGGCACAAGATAAACATTACCATTCCAAAAGTTGCAAACAACACATAATACAAAACACTGGTACTGACACAAATCCAAAATCCAGCAGGGCAAACATTAAATCCCATAGTTCCAACTGGAACATCCAAAGCAGTCTGCACTGAGGTGTGAGCTCTAAAGGCCTTACACAGCTCCATCTTATGGCACTCTTGGTGGTAACTCCCATGGCTTCTCTCTCAGGCTGGCTTTGCTCCATTCTTGTAGTTTCCTTAAAATGATCCATGTTCCTGGATTTTCCAGATTTCTGGGGTTTTCACTGAATTGGCTTCTCACTCTCTGCTTCACATACTGCCCTCTCAGGGGCACACTGCCTGGACTCCCAGGCCTTCTTCTGAAATTGAGGTGGAAGCCTTCTTAACCTAACAACTCCTGCATTCTGAATGCAACTAAAAGCAACACCACGTGGATGATGCCAAGGTCTGCTGCCAGCTGGAGCAGGAGCCAGGCTTCCTTCTCTCTTGCTTGTAGAGGTTGAGTGCCTGGATTGCTGAGCACTGTGACCCTGATTTCAAGGAACAAATTCTCCATGTCGGCGCCATTCTGGAACCTGGTGTGACCACTGCCACCATTCTGGAACTTCTGGGGTCTGCAGTTTTCTTCTCAAGGCAAAGTCTCTCTCCCTTGCAATTCTGAGGCTGCAAAGGGTGAAGAGCTGCCACCTCTTGTGATGCCCTCAGGCCATCCTTTTGAGTCTCTGGTTCCTTCCCAGCAGTGGAGATCCTTTCAGCCCTGTCTTTGCACTCCACAGCTCTCTTGGTGCTTCCTTTCTGGACAAACTCACATTTTAAATCATTCTGCTTGGTTCTTTGCTCTTGATTTTCAACATAAATCCGGCTAAAAGCCGCCAATAATAACCATGCCACTGCCCCAATGGTTTGCTGCTTTGAAATATCTCTTGAAAGATTAACCAATCCACCATGCTTAATCTTAGTCTTAGGCAAAGTTTCTGGGCATGAGCAAAATTCTGACAGACTTTTAGCCAAGCCATAGCAGAAATCATCTGGGGTCCAATGTCCAATGCAGTCCTTCTTCCCAGCAGAAACCTCCCCAACCTGGTCTTTACAGGCAGGCCTTCTGTCAGTCTTCTGAGCTCTGACCAACATCTCCCCTACATAATAGCCAAAGCTTTTCCAGCTCTTCACAAGTAGACAACCTCTCCAAACCTTTCTTATCTCCGCTCTTAAGCCATTCTTTATACCCAGGCTTCAAGCCAGTCTTCTGGTCTGAGCTCTGGCAGAATCTCCCCTACCATACAGCCAAAGTTTACCCAGCTCTTTGCAAGTAGGCAACATCTCTGAACCTTTTCTATCTCTTCCCATAAGCCATTTCCAAAAACTCACGATCCACATGGTCAGGTTAATCACAGCAATGACCCCACTTCTGTGGCACCAAATTCTGTCTCAGTTACTCTTCTCTCATTGCTAGAACAAATACCTGACACCCAAAATGAAAGAAGTAAAGATTTATTCAGCTCACAGTTACTAGAGATTTCAGTCCATGCTCGGCTGGCTCCAAGGCAGAGTGGCACATGGCAGAGAGCAGCAGTTCATGGCTATGGAACAATTGCAACAGAGGCAACAGAGCCAGTCTGTCTCTCTGTCTCTCTTTATGCTACATTCAGGCTCTCTGCCTCAGCCTATCCACCTCAGGCCACAACCATAATCCCAGCAGTACTCAGACCCATAATCCCATTGGTACTAAGACACATATCCCAGTGGGTCATGAGTCAAGTCGCAAACTCTAGAAGTTCCTGCCCCATGATTGCATGAGGCTTTGGGGGACAACTAGACACAAACCATAACACCCTCTAAGGAGAGGAGCGATTTTGACTTCTAGACTACTTTGGTCTCTTTTTAACTTTATATACATGCAATAATGTGGTACAAATAATTTTAGGCTGGCTTCTTCTGCCTAATATAATGGGATGTGAGTTAATCTGGTGGGGAATTCAGTTTCAATGCTTCATCTTACTCCATTCTATATTATAATTTTCCCATTTATAACTAAAAAAAAAATCTAGGGGTAGCTCAGCTATCCTTACTAAGAGTATCAACTATCCATTATTAAGAGGAGTGTTGCTTTTAGGTCTTACGTGGTAGGTTCTGGCCCTAGTGTGAATTACTGAATTATTATGGTGATCATGTAATATGGTTTAAGCCCCTAAAACAACAGTGTATCTTCCCGGAGACCACCTTCCCTCTTCTCCCGCTCAGTTCAGGGTGCCACTTCTTTCCTCCTTTCCCACCACCTCAGAGAAGGCCCTGGGGTAGTATTTCTTATTGAAAGCATAACATCATTATAAACAGCACTAGGAATTTTCAGTTTGGTTTTAGTCATTACCTTTAATATTCAAAATAACCTATCCTATAACCTGTAGTCAGAATCTCAGCGCAGGGACTGGAATTCACTCTCGCATGTTCGCCAAGGAAGAGTGGAGCGTACACATCAGAGTGACTGTCTGTCTGTATTTCTGGCAAATTGTCATTCAAGTTTAGGGGAAAGTGGTTAAAATGTTTCACATTTGGAGAAAATGGAAAAATAGAATTATATTTTTAAATTGTTGTTTTAGTTTTTAAAATATTTAAAGTTTTCATTATGTTTGTCAAGTCCTATCATCAAATCAAAGACACTCTCCACTCTAAATCACACAGTTACTTTACTGAGCAAAGAAAACTTCTGAATAGTATCGTGGGTTACATAATTTCATTGATGAAATTGTCTTTGTCCCAAACAATAAAACACAGCGTTTCAAAATAGGCAGAAGCAGTTCCCTAATATGGAGGATACAGAAAATAAAAGGTTTCAGTGCTGGGCTTAAAAGCGTCACGTTCAAGGACACAGTGACAATAAGGCTGCGCACCAGCTGCCTGAGACCGGATTTGAAAATGTCTCATCGTACATACAAAGACCAAGTAAAGGTTGTGGGTGGTGTGGCCTTTGCCAGCGTCACCGGCCTCCATGGAGGCCAGACCCAGAGGAAGTGCGCACAGTGGCGCTGTCCCCCTCCCCCCTCCAAGACGCTTGCTTGTGGCTCCCTGGTCTTGGGCTTGTCCTGATCCAGGATGCGCAGGGTTCTGACCCGCTCCCCTCCCCCAGCCATCCTCCTGGCCTCCCGGGAGCTGACGCGCAGCAAGCGTCTCAAGCAGATGCTGGAGGTCGTGCTGGCCATCGGCAATTTCATGAACAAGGGTCAGCGCGGGGGCGCCTATGGCTTCCGGGTGGCCAGCCTCAACAAGATCGCCGACACCAAGTCCAGCATCGACAGGTGGGGGCCCCCTGCTTCCTGGCACCTCCCCTTCCCCCATGCTCACCCCACATTTCCCTCCCCAGGTCTCTTTCCCTTTTGCCCACGCTAGCTTCCTCCCGAACCCCATGCCAGTTTCCCCGCTCTCTCACCCCTGGCCCAACTCTCCCACAGGAACATCTCCCTGCTCCACTACCTGATCATGATCCTGGAGAAGCATTTCCCCGACATCCTGAACCTGCCTTCGGAGCTGCAGCACCTCCCGGAAGCCGCCAAAGTCAAGTGAGAGTCCCCCCTTCCCAGGCATCCTGCTCCCTGCTTCCCGGGACCTCCTAGGGATGGGCAGTGCTTTGGAACCTTTGGGAAAACTGAACAAAAATCTGCCCTTAAATCCATGTTGTAGAGATGATTCCAGAAAACACTAGTCAAGGAGTAGGGAACTGAACCAGGTATGAAAGAAGGCCAGTAACAGGAGCCATATTAAGCCTGTTGGTACTGTGGGCTCCACCCCACCAGAGAACTCTGGCAGGCAGCTCTCCCTGGCCTTGCCACCCCAGGCATGAGGGCACCAGCTGATCCTACAGACTCCATCACCCATCACTGGCTGGAGGATCTGGGTCCTAACTCTCTGGCCATGGGCACAGGCAGAGGACACTGACCCAGACATGACCCCCCAGACCATTATCATAGGAACTGGCGAACTTAAATTTCCAATGCGCATGCTCACCCAGCTGGAAGTGTCACACCCTGTGGCTTACTGTGCTGGACACCAACAGCAGCTACTATAGAAATCAGGGCTGAACCCATGGGTGAGTAGAAGCCCTGTCCAGTAGCACCGGAAATGTGGCAAAGAGCCACAGGTATGCAGGGCTCACGCATATAAGACACCCTGTATCTCACCCTGTGGCTGTTATAGATCCCGTGAGACAAATGTAGAAAAACTAGGAATCTGTGGTAGGCAAGGTGAGGCGTGCCTGGATCTCCACCCCATGGGAGGCTAAGGCAGGAAGATTCTAAGTTCTGGTCCAGCCTGGGCAATTTAGTGGCTTGGCCAGATCTTGTCTCAGTGTAAAAGGTTTAAGCAGGTCTGGGGTTGTAGCTTAGTGCAAAGGCCCCTGGGGGTCCAATCCCCATTACGGAACAAAGCACAAAAACCCAGGAGTCTTATGATTCTCGAGGCTGGGAAGTGGAAGAGTATGGTGTTAGGGTCCCCCCCTCCCCCACCCGCACCTGGAGCATAACCCCAGGGCTGGATGCTTTCCTCAGCAAGGCAGTAAGCCTGCTAGCTGGGCTCGCCTTCCACCTCGGGTCCCAAATATGCATCTTGGGAAAGCCCTCATGACCTTATCTAACCCTAACCTGACTAACCCACCTCCTGTGACCATTATCATATGAATTTGAGGACTGCAATTTTCGATAAGAACTTCAGGGGGTGTGGTGCAACCAGAGCCCCCTGCTGGGTGCTGATGAGCATTACCAGCAACAATGAGATCTAAGTCAGAGGCTGTGAGTTAGAAACCTGCTGTGCTGTGCAGCAGGGCTGTCTGACCTGGAAGGGTCTCTGGGGCACAACATCCACCCTTGTTGCTGTATAAAAGTGTGGCCCACTGGGAGAGAAGCGAGTTGCTAGGCTCGCCCACATGCCCATCACTGACCCCAGGACCTCGGCTTGTGCTTCACGCCGCCCTCTCCCGAGCCAGCTCTGGCTGCTCACACCACAGCTGATTTTTTTCCTTCCTTCCCATCCCCTCTCTATCCACAGCCTGGCTGAGCTGGAGAAGGAGGTGAACAACCTCAAGAAGGGGCTGAGAGCTGTCGAGGTGGTGAGTGTGTGCTGTGACACCTGCCTGGGCTTGGGGACGCTGTTGGAGAAGTCGTTCCTGCTGCCTGCCCCTGGGGCATTTCTGTGACCCAGAGCTCCTGGCCGGGCTGCTGGAACAATCAGCACAGCAGTGTACCCCTGGGGAAGGGGGGACATCCACTGGATGTCGCTTCTGTACCAACAGTGTGGCTCCCACATAGCAGCAAGGTGGCATAAGCATGGGGCTGCCCCACATTCCTCCCCAGTCTCCCCATCCAGTAGAGTCAGTGTGGACCACTTCCCCCAGGAGGCCCTGTGTCCCCTCACTTTATCCCCCAGCCAGGGAAGACCCAGTGCCGACGTTGTTCCTTCATGCTGCTATAACCACATGCCATGAACTGAATGATTTAGAAGCAAGAAAAGAATTTTATTTCTGGCAATGCTGCAGCCCGGGGAGCCCAACATCAAGGTTCTAGAAGAGTTAATGTCTGGGGAGGGCCTCTTACTCAGAGATGGGGCCTTCACCCATGGCCTCATGGGGTAGAAAGGACAAAGTTCTGCGGTCTCTTTTATAAGGGTGACAGTCACATTCCAGAAGGCTGTGCACTCATGCCCCTGTCACCTTGTGAAAGACCTCACTCTGGAGACCTTTACCTTCAGGGGTTAGGATTGCAGCATAGGAACTTGGGTGGGGAGACAGAATTGACTCTAGCCCCAGGTCTGTGGTCCCTGCCATGCCTGCTCCGATGTCATCTCCACGAATTCTACCCAGGGCCCAGATGTCTTCTATTCCTCTATTCCTCAAAACTGGGAATGGTGACTGTTACCATCTTCTCTATGAAGGTGGGTGGGAGAAAGCGGGAACCTGGAGAGCAAGCTTAAGCGTAAGAAATGAGCCAGTGCATTCTTTTGCCACCATGGAGGGTGAGGAGGTTGAGGGCCAAGTGTCCAACTGTCTCATCCTTTGAAATGCTACTACTCAGAGGGTGGTCCGTGGTCCAGTGGCATCTGAGCAAGCTGGGATCTCTAGGGTGTGGCTCAGCAGCATCCTTCTCATCACCTGGGGTGCTGTCCAAGAGCAGATTCAGCTCCTCTGCTCTGAGAGCCTGCATTTCTCGAGATTTCCTGGTTGATGCTGCTGGCCTCAGCCCCGCCTTTGGTATCAAGGCATTAAGGGATGAAAGTTGGCAGTCCTGGTGACCAGGGCACAGGCAGGCAGGCAGACGAGCTGGTGACCCTCATGGTCCTTACCAGAACCTGGGTTTTCTCTCCTCCTCCATGTGAGTTACAAGGGGGAGATGGAGCAACCCCCGAGTTCCTTCCTCTCACCCTGCATTCACCTAAATAGCCTTTACCTCTCCCTGCCCAGGAGCTGGAGTATCAGAGACGCCAGATGCAGGAGCCCAATGACAAGTTTGTCCCTGTCATGAGTGACTTTATCACGGTGTCCAGCTTTAGCTTCTCAGAGCTGGAGGACCAGCTCAATGAGGCCAGGGATAAGGTAAGAGTTTCCCTGCCTCTGCTTCAACCGGCCTTGGCACTGTGTCCCCACTCCTGCAAGACAAGCAGGCCACCCATGGAAGTGTCTGGATAGCTGTCCCAACCCCTTGCCTTCTGGGTCTGCCAAATGCTTATAAAGTCCCACTCAACAGATGTGGTGAGCATTAGGTCAAGGGCCATGCGCAAGATAGAGCAGTACAGCCGAGTAGGGATGCTGGCGCTGCAGCCTCACGTTGGATTGGCTGCTGCTCACACTCACTGGCCATGGATCCATATGGGACTCTGAGGGTTCTTACTCAGGAGGCCTGGCATGGAGCCCAGGACATGGCGATTCAGCTCTCCAGCAGGCTCCCAGCAGGCAGCCGCATCCCGATCCCAGGCTACCCCAGTTGGCCTCAAGCCTTTTGGTCCCACACCTGTGCCCAGGACTCCCCACCCCGACCATGCTAGGCGTTCCCAGCCTCGGATGGCTCTGCCCATGACCAGCCAAGCTGTCCCTCCTTCCTTCCGCAGTTCGCCAAGGCCTTGGTGCACTTCGGGGAGCAGGAGAACAACATGCAGCCCGAGGGCTTCTTTGGCATCTTCGACACCTTCCTGCAGGCCTTCTCGGAGGCCCGGCAGGACCTGGAGGCCATGAGGAAGAGGAAGGAGGAGGAAGAGCGACGGGCGCGCATGGAGGCCATGGTGCGGGGCTGGGCTGGGGCGAGAGGACGTGGTGGGTGAGGGGCAGGGCAAGGGGTGGCATGGGCGGTGGGCAGGCACGGCTGGGAAGGGGCTCGGTGCCTGCCCAGGCTCAGCCCCACGCCCCCTCCTCTAGCTGAAGGAGCAGCGCGAGCGGGAACGGTGGCAGCGGCAGCGCAAGGTCCTGGCGGGCCGCTCGCTGGAGCTGGAGGAGAGTGGCGAGTTCGACGACCTGGTGTCAGCCCTGCGCTCCGGAGAGGTGTTCGACAAGGACTTGTCCAAGCTCAAGCGCAGCCGCAAGCGCTCAGGGAGCCAGGCCCCGGATGTCACCCGCGAGCGGGCGCTTAACAGGCTAAATTATTGACCTGGGGACTGGGCACTCTGGAAGCCAGAGGTGGCTGGGGCCGCGAGGGCGGAGCGGAGTAGGTGGTGAGATTTCCACTCGGTGCTGGGTGTCGAGCCTGGGGCTGGGTCCTGGGGCGAGGACTCGCCCACTTACCTTCAGGGGCTCCTCCTCTCATCTCCCCTAAAAAAGATTTCCTTTCTGGGTCCTGACCCCTAGGGGTCATTCTTCGAACTCGCTTGGATAGCCCTGGCCAGGAACCCAGGTGGTGGGTGTTGGTCCCCCATCCCAGGCACCCGTGTGTCAGCACAGAATTGTTTCAGATCTAGACCCATGAGGTCCAGGGACTGTGTCAGGATCTCCTGTCCCATGGGAATAGCGGGGAGCTGGATAGATCTCCGGGCAGCTAGCAGGGGGACTCCTGGCTCTCAGCTCTTATCTGGGACTAGCTTTCAGCTTGGCTGAGAGCAAGTAAGACATGGCATGTTAGCGCAGCCAGCTCAGCTCTGGCCCGCTCCAGAGAAGCCAGGCACGAGGTTGGGGCAGGGCAGAGGGGAGCAGCTCCCAGTGGCCAAGGTTCTCTGATCGCGCCTTTCCCCATCCATCTCCACTAACCCACAGTCCAGAAACTCCCCCTTGGGCTCCAGGATTATGGCTCACTGCTGGGTACAGGCTGAGTCTGCTAAGCAAGGGGTCCAAGAAAGACCTGCACCTGCACACCCCGTGCTCCAGGCTCCGGGGCCTCATGAGCATGCCCCACAGTGGCTGCCCACTGTCAGAGTGATGCACAGCAACCTCACTTGTGGGTGGCCAACAGTGACACACAAATGCCAGTGGGTGACCCTGAACGCCAACCTCCTGCATGAGCTCTCCAGCCTACCCTGGGTATTATCATGTAGCTTACGCCCTTTCTCTACCACCACAGGGCAGAAGCTGCCCGGGCTGCCCATCCTGCAGACCTGCCTGGCCCTGGGGAGCTGCGTCCTGAAAGCCAGGGCTGTCCTGGGCCTTTCCACATCTCCATCTCTAAAGCAGCCACTCTGTTGGTTGGGGCCTGGGGGTGCGGGGCCACGCGGATTGGGAAGGCTGGCTTTGTCGAGGGTACCTGGTCTCTGGTGCTGTTTGGTTCTTCCCTGACCTTCAAGGGGCTTTCGGGCCCTCCCAGCCACTCCTTTTTGTCCAACTTGAGCTGTCCTCCAGGGCGGGATTATATGGCTGTGCTTGGGCTCATTTTCTAAGTGGAGAGGGTGAGGCCAGGCCCCCCAAGGTGCTGCCTTTCCCTCCCATCCCTCTCCCTTCTGAGGCCAGCCCTGCCCCGCCCCGCCGCCCTGCTCCTGTGCCCCGGGGCCTTTGCCAGGCTACCGCTGCCGTCTTTGCACTGAGTCGGAGCCTGGGGATGGTGGGCACAGAGCTGCAGGGGAGGAGTGAGGTTGGCGAGCGCAGCAAGTGTGTTGGTTCGAGGGGAGCAGGCAGGTGTGTTTGGTGGGGGGATCTGAGCAGGTGTAAGCCTGGCCACCGAAGGCCCAGGTGAGGGCAAGCTGAAGGCTTCTGGGATGAGAAGCTACAGAGAGTCTGGTGAGGTCCATCTGTACCCCAAGGGCTCCCCCTGCAAACAGCAGGCTGTGGGATGGCGGCATCACAAGGCCCTCTCCTGAATGGGCCTGGCTGAGTTAGCTTAACACTCCAGGGGCAGAAGGCCCCACTCCTGCCCCACAGGCGCGTCCAAATCCCGGCCTCCCCGCCTACCCTGGAGGGCCGGCTGCGCGTCCCAGGGAGCACCGGGGAAGCTGTTTACACTGCAGGTGACCCTCACGAAGGCGGCGGCATTTGGGTTGACTGTTTACAGAGGGTGCGTGCGTTGTTCCAGGGCCCCGTCTTCTTGCCCCCAGAGACTTTTTCTTTCCTATTTATTATTTTCTAGATGTGGCCAGTGGCTCTCGGTACTAGTTGATGCCACTGCAGCCAGATCAGCAGTGCTGGGGACCATCACGCTCAACTCAGCCAAGAGGGTCCGGTGCCCTTGAAGAGGGCTGATCAGGTCCTTGACGTTAAATGGTTAAGGCTACTCATAGGTTCCTTGGTCTTCTTCGCCCCTGGGTTCCACTGCCCCAGCACCCCCTGGGTAGGATCCTGTGGCTGGCCCCCTAATGCACCCTTTCTTAGCAGCATGCACTTACTCCCTGTCTACCTGTAGCAATGTTTGGGTGAGAATTCTCCAGGCGGGTGGGGAAAGCTCTGGTTCAAGCTCTCCCTGCCTTTGTCCCATTGCCATCAACAGGGGAGCTGTGACCATCTTCCCTGCCCTCTCCCAGGGGCCTCCACCCCCCTTGAGGCCAAGGCTGCTCTCACCAGCTGCCTCAGATGACAAAGCTCATGTACAAAATCTGCAGTGTTCTTTTTACCTGCACCTTTTTATAAGAATATATTGTAATACTAAAAACTATTAAATCCACACCACCCCCACCCAGACTGCCTAGAAACTTGTACTTTTTCCTGTAAGGGACTTGGGGTGGGGTTGGGCAGTAGAATGTTGGCTGGCACACCTTGATCCTAGGCAGGTGAAAATAAGACTGGGGATCCATCAGGGACAGATCCAGAGGTGACCACGCACAGGAGAGAGACCTCAGGAGGCCAGCTGCAGGGTTGTGGGGGGTGGGAGAAGCAGGAAGCTCTAAATCACTCTCCGTAGCTGGGGTGGTTCTGCTCAGGGGCCAGCTGTGTGGGGCCAGCTGCCCCTGGCCTGTTCCGGGTCTCCTCCTCTTCCCCCGGCGTGGGTTAGGATGGAGGTGGTGTAGTAGTACCCTGCTGCTGTTGCCACAGACACAGACCTCGTTCCTGCATCTCCGAAGATGGCACTGTGGCTTTATTTGGGTGCTGCGTGAGGGTGACTGCCAACGCTCTGCTCTCCCTGCTGTGTAGCAGGGTGAAAGCGGGTGGGCGCGGGAGCGTGTGGGATACGTGGACAGGCAGGGCTCCTCAGGGCTGAGCCCACACCTGGGTCCTGCTACGAGGAGCCCACTGCCTGAGGCTGGCTGGGTCCAGACTCAGGCAGGAGGAGGGGACAGGTGGCTCTTGAAGGCGGGGCAGCAGAGACCCAGGGGCTGTGGCTTCTCCAGTGTGTGGAGGCAAAGCGGCTGCTGGGAAGTCGTGAAACATTCTTGGTGCAAGCATGTGCTTTTCTTTCCTTTCTCCAAGTGGGTTCCTTGGTGGAACGAGCCCTTATTCTTTCCCCACAGAAGGAAGAGAAGTGAAAACTCTAAGGTACAGTCGAGGCTGAAGTGTGTGCCTCCATACTGGGACATGGTGCTCTGGGTATTTCGGGGTGTGACTGGCACAGGAACTCAGTCCTGCGAGGTGTGAAGTCTGCTGGAGTCCTCAGTCATGTAAAGCAAACTCCACAGCTTACTAGAAATCATCCAGCAACAGCAGGGGCTTGACTTTGGGTTCCGAATGGTGGAGGTCATGCTTTAGTAGCAGGTAGGAGGAGCTTAACTCCCATTCTTTGGTCCAGCCGTGCACAACGGGCTTGGAGCGCTAAGCCCGGTGGAAGTCCCCACGCTGGCCTCCAGTCTTGCTGACCAGCCTGATCTCCCCTATCTCGATATCCCTGCTGACGGCCTTGCACATGTCATACAGGGTGAGGGCCGCTATGGCTGTGGAGGTCAGGGCCTCCATCTCCACCCCGGTGGGGCCCCGAGCCCGGCAGGACCCCTGGATGACCACGGCATGGCGTGAGGGGTCTAGCCTCAGCTGTACCTGGACGTGGCTCAGGGCCACGTGGTGGCACAGAGGAATCAGCTGGCTGGTCAGCTTGGCCGCCTGGATCCCAGCCAGCTGCGCCACCCCCAGGGCATCTCCCTTCTTTAGCTGGTTCTGCTGGACAAGCTTGAAGGCCACAGGCCCCAGGAGGACCACAGCGGAGGCCACTGCCTCCCGATCCGTGTCTGGTTTCCCACCCACATTGACCATAGCTGCCCGTCCTTCTGAGTCCACATGTGTGAGTTGATCTGAGGTTGTCCAGGGTCCTGAGGCAGTGGCAGGAGCCTGGGTCCCTGGGCTAAGGCACATTGAGGTGGTGTCAGGGTCTGCCGGGGAGCTGTAAAGTCTCACAGGGGATCCAGCCCCCAGCCACTGCCAGGCCAGTGGAGGTGCCTGTGGGGCCTGGCGTTCTGTCCACAGAGTTGCTATCAGTTGAGAGAGAAGCATCCTGGGCCTCTGGCCCTGAGCAGGGCCAGGTCCCCAAGAAGAGATGACTGGACTGGCTGGTGGGGAATCTTGGAACATCGACAAGAACCCTGGAAGGCAGGAGGGGAAAGGAGACACACTCAGCCTAAAGTCGACCCTTCTCCAGCCTCTTCTTCCCGGCCCACACCTCACAGCAGGGAGAGAAACGCAGCAGAAACAGCACAGAGGAAAGCAAGTGAACAGAAGCCAGATGCGAGATGCCCAGTTCAAGTTCACAGCCCTGCACCTCTGTGGCACGGTGGTGGTGGCCAGGCACAGCGGTGGGGGTCGCTGTGTTCCCCTTCTCATAAGACACTACGAGAGCCCACTTAATACAAGCTCATCTTCAATGTCTCCTCATTTTCTTCAAAGAAACTATAGCTGGGTCTCACCCTAAGTTGCCAATTACAGTCACTCTCACCTTCCTACCATTGATGAAGGATTAAGAATAACCATGAAGATACTAAGTGAAAAAGTGTCTTTCAAGTCAAGCAAGCACACCGAAAGGCCACGAGAACTGACAGGCTGATTCTCCTGTCCATGAGCCTTGGGAAGGACGTTCTAGGCTGCTCTTGCTCAAAAGGAGAGCCAGGGACCTAGAGCCCTCATGGCTCCCAGGACTTTGGAGATGGAGGCCCACCCTAGACCTACTCAGTCAGAATCTGAAAGAAGATCTCAGTGGTTCCCAGGCCCAGGCGAGGCACAGGCCTGGTCCTAGCAGCTCTCAGCTTACAAGACCGAAGAGCAGCGCTCCAGCCCTGTGGCTCATGCCTTCTCCTCTGGGTGGCTGGCGTGCTAAGGTGGTCCGAGGGCTGGCTGTGGCCCCGGCCAGCCTACTTTGCTGGGCACTCCCAGGCCCAGGCTGGCTCCACAGAGAAGCCTCCCTGCAGGCTTGCTCACTGTTCTTTATTGGCTGGTGCATCGTTTAGAGACCCAGGTGAGGCTGTGACTAAGGGGCAGAGCCTGGCTGCCCTCATCCAGCACTGTGCTAGGAGGCAGTGGCGGCTCGGCAGCTCCCTGCAGCTCCTGACAGCCCAGCCCACTTCACAGGGGTGGAGACAACCTATGGTTTCACCCAGAGGGACTTAGATCAGAACCAGCGGTCTGCACACGCACGCTCCATCCTGTGCACGTGTGTTCTGAAGAGCCAACTGGATATTGGGAAGTCGGGCTCTTGGCTGCGTCCTCTTGCCCCTGGGTTATTAGCTGGCTGTGCCAAGCTGAATCCAGCACAGATGGCATCACATGGGGCAGCAGTGTGGACACATGTGCATGGCTCAGCCCTTACTGCAGAGGGGAAAGGATGCCCACCTGCCAGTGCGCCCCAGCTAGGAGGGCCACAGCTCCGCATTAACCAAAGGCTCCACTACTCATGAATTGAGCCATCACAAAATCTAAAGCCCCCCCCTCCATCCAGCTGATTTTTGGTGGGAGACAGCCACCACTTTTGAGGTTTGTATGGTGAGGGGAAGACTCAGGGCTTGAAGGGGTAGGAAAAGATGGAGGGACGCGCAGATGCAAAGGTCAAGATGAGATGCAGGAGCTGGGGGTGTCTCATGGTCGGGGACCCCACCCTGCAGCTCCCACATGACAAGGGGGAGTGGTTACGTACTGATGGGTCACCCACCGATGAGGATCATGGGCCGGTTCTTCATCTGGGCAATATTGAACATGCCTGGGGTGGGGGAAAGACAGGGCAGGGAGGAGAGCAGGGAACGGGGGAGGAGAGTTTGCTGAGGTCAGTGGGTGGCCAGAGGCGGCCCGACAGCCCAGGGTGCATGTGCTCAGCTACCGGCGTCCTGGCACCGAGCTCCCCCCCGTGCACCAGTGCGAGGCCCCAGGACAGAGCCCACAGGACAGTCAGCGGCTGCCCTCTGCGGCCGAGGCACTATGTGGAAGGAAGCAGGCAACGACTCGCTTGCCCCCGGCCCAAGAGAATTTCCAGGTGCAGCGGAACAGCACTGGCTATGCCCCCATCCTCCAGGGTGCCAAGTTCGGAGCTCCCTCAGGAGCAGGCACTAGCAGGGCTGACACAGAGCTTCCTCCTGGGCTCTGTCCTCACCCGGGTGCCGCTGGGCCTCCCTCTCAGTGGCACAGCCCACCTGCCCCACCCCTACCTGCGTGCTGCCGCTTCTTGCGGCCCACGGCGGCCCCGATGATCAGCAGCAGCTCCTCCTCCGAGGCACCAGCCCGCAGGTGGTCCCGCAGAGAGACCTCCGAGTTCCCAAAGAGACAGACCTGAGTGAGGACAAGAGCAGCTGGCTTGCTCCTCCCTGGGCCTCTGCATCTGAGTGAGCCCCCAACTCCATGCCAGCGGCCCCCTCCCATGGCACCACCCTGAGGGACAGAGGCCCTGGAGGGTGGAGACAGCGGAGTCAGAAAAGAAGGAAACCTGGCCTTCCCTAGCCTGCATCTCAGCCACATCTCCTCCTGAGCGTGCAACAGAGACAGTGCCAAAGGACCTGGTGCTGGGTCTTTCTTGATGACAGGGACATGGCCTTGATCACCATAATGACCCCAATCAGTTGGAGCTAGGACCCCAGGTGTGGCAAGCACAACCACATTTCACCTTGGCCCCACCTGGTCCCCTTACCCGAGGGTGTCACAGCCCATGCCTGCCCCTGCCTCCATCGAGTCTCAGCAGCCACCAAGGTCTGGCAGCGATGCCCTCCTGTGGTTGCTTAAACTTGGCTCCCTGCTCCCCAGCTTTGTGAGAAGCCAGGTGCAATGGGGTCAGGGTGGATGAGGCGGTCTTAGCGGGCAAGAGCCCCACCTTCCATCCACAAACCTCACCACGGCACCTGCTGGGTGGCAGCTCTGCATCGGGCACTGTGGACGCAGAGCCAGAAGAGCACTGGAGAGAGACAGCAACGAAGAGGTCTCACTCGGTGCTGGGCTTCCCTACTGCTACTCCACCAAGCCCCAGGCTCCAGGCTCTGCCCTCCTCTGAAGCTACGAGGACCCTCCGAGGCCCTGCTGTGGACTCCTTAGCAGCTGGCTTCTGCCTGGGAAACCAGGAGGTGAAAAGAAAGCAGTGCCAGGCGTTTCTTTCCTGCTTTGGCATCTGGCAGCAGCTGCTGCCCTTCACAGCGGAAGTGGCAAGTGACGTCACTTCCTGCTTGTCGCACCTCGGTGGTGCCGACTGTGCCAGGGTGGCTCAGTGTGCCCTGTTGTTTCTTGTATGCCTAGACATGCTAGACAGCCTCTCCATTATATTCTCTTCAGAAACCTACCTCACAAAACTGGCAAGCGGGCCGTGACCCTGTTATAGCACCGGTGATGTCAGTCACGACCGACATCGATCATGTGACATCATCTTTTGATGTCCATCTGGATGCACCTCACCTCAGTCCCTCTGCCTCCTGTCTGAACAGGTCCCAAGGTCTGGCAGCTGTGTCTCCCTCAACTCATTCTAAATCACTTTCCCCAATCCACTTTTGTCACTATTAACTCAACCTGTGTGCCCTTCCTCCTGTGACATTCCTGGCTCCAAGGCTGCCCCCGGGGGCAGTGTGCTCAGCCTGAGGGTCCCTCACCCTTGATGTCTGCCCCATGCCCAAGATGGGATCACAGGCTTCTACACACTATTGCTGTGGAATCCCGTGGGATTATTCTGTGCCTGAAAAGGGGGTGGCTCCTGAATTCCCTGTAGGGCCAGGGCTGAATCCAGGCACCAAGCTCATGACCTATGTGTGGGTCATGGATGCCGGTTACCCAGCTGAGCTCCTGGCATGGTACAGGGGGCCAACCAGGTGGGGCAAAGGACACACCTATCCTCTGCTCCTACCCCTAGGAATGCCAACTGCAGGAAAGGGGCTCCCAACAAACCAGAAGCTACCTCAGGGACCCCGAAGAGGAGGGCAGGGGTGGGATCAGGGTGACGGTGCCGCACAACCCTGAGCTCACTCTTTTCCTGTTCCCATGAACTGACCCAGTGGCTCCAGCCTCCCAGCATGCCTGGCTGCTCCCCACACCCACTGGGGAGCTCAATGGGAGCAGAGGGAGACAGTGACCAGGGTGCTTGGGAAGGGCGGACGCGCACCTTGAGGTTCCCGTCGGCAGTGATGCGCAGCCGGTTGCACGTCCCGCAGAAATGCTCCGACATGGACGTGATGAAGCTGATCTGGCCTCGAAAGCCGGGGATCCTAAAGGTCTGGGAGGAGAAGGACCGGCCAGGGAATGGGGGTACTTAGCCTGGGCCCCCCCCCAAGGAGGAGCCCCTCCTCCCAGAGGAGCCCAAGGCAGAGGGAGTCAGGCACTTGGGGGATAGAGACTTGTGTCTGTGGGGTGGCTCTCCCCTACCCCCAGCCCCCCAACCTTGGCAGTGCTTGATTTCTCCTCTGGCAGCTTCTCCAGCTCGGGCCACTGCTGCTGGATGGTGTCCACCATCTCCTTGTAGCTGACCATTTTCTTGAAGTTCCACTTATTGCCTGCATTTGGTGAGGAGGGGGTGGTCCCAGGGGGCTTCTGAGCCAGAGTTGCAGGGACCCCGGTCTTCAAAGTCAACATTCCTGCCCAACACCGGGACCACTTCTCCTTCTTTGGGAATGGGAGGATGGGGAGTGGGGCTCCCACCAGGCTCTGGTGATCAGTCACACAGCTGAGGGCACCTCAGGACTCGGGGTCTGCTGTAGTGCCCACCCCACCCACCGCTGGGCCCCAGCCACAGCCACAGCCCCAGCAGCCACTGACCGTTGAAGGGCATGTACTCTATGAAGCGCACGTCCAGCGGGAGGCCCTCGGTCAGGGCCACAAAGTTCAGCAGCTCATCCTCGTTCAGGCCTCGCATGACCACGCAGTTCACCTGACGAGGACACAGGAACCGAGGACCAGAAGGGCTCTCTCATGTGCCCTCCCACGTACCCCCTTGTGGGGGGGGGAGCCTGCAAAGGTCCTCCATGGGGGGGACCTGCTCCCTGCCTCAACCCACCCAATTCTCCTAGACTTGTACAGTTCCCTGCAGCTGCTCGGGCAGGTATTGCAGCCCCCAGCCAGGGGGGAGGGGAGGAAGGCAGAAGCCAGCAGCTGGGACGGTCCTCACCTTGATGGGGCTGTAGCCCAACTCAATGGCCTTGTGGATGCCCTCCATGACCTTGTGGAAGCCTGTGGAGAGGGACGGAGCTTATCCACAGCCCAGGGATATGGCCCAGCCATGCAGCCCAGCCACGCAGGGTGGGTAAGAACACTTGCCCCGCAGCCCTCATTGCATCACCTTTCCTGCGGACAATGAACTCGAACTTGGCGGGCACCAGGGTGTCCAGGCTGATGTTGAGGGCGTTGAGCCCGGCCTTCTGCAGCGAGGGCAGCAGCCGGGCCAGGTTGATGCCATTAGTGGTGACTCCGATGGTCTTCAGCCCTTCCAACTGGTGCAGCTGTGCTGGAGAGAGAACAGGAACATTAAGACTGGCAAGGCCCAGGGGACCAACGGGGGCAACACAGAGTCCCAACAAAGGGCGAAGGGGCTCGCTGCGACCTCCACTGGTGACGGGGCCATCGTCCACAGACGTTGCTGCTGGGTTGCTCTGGACCACTGGTGGCACATGCATGACTCCCCTCAGGTGACCTGGGATGGTGCCGTCAGGTGGTATAAGCTGCCCAGTGGGACAGTCACAAATGGACCACCAGGGGCCCAAGTGGGCAGGAGCATGTTATTAAGAACACATAAATAAAATGCACAATAAACATAGCTGCATTGCGAAGCACAGCGCTCTCTGTGCCAAGGTCTTGGCTTATACTAGCTCAGGGCAAGTCATCCTCATTGGGAAAGTAAGGAAGAGGCTGAAGTAACAGAGGTGAAGAAACTGCTTGACTTGCTGTGAGATCTGCTGGGATCCAAGCCTGTGCACAGAAGACACCACAAGTGGGCCCTAAATAACCACCCACGCAGGTCATGCAGCTCTGCAGGACAGGAACAAGAAGCAATTCCAGTTCTCTGCTGCCTGGCCTCTCTGTCCCACTCAGAGTCCCTGGAGACAGCATTCTCAACTGCACCAAAAAGTGACAAAGCTCCAGGTAGCCCAGAAAAGTAACAAAACACTGCAAGAGACAAAAAAGCAGGTGGGAGCAGATGGGGACGGCGACCACGCCCCAAAGTGCACCCAGGAGAGGGCTCTACAAAAGGACAGGTGACCGGTGACACTTGCAGCTGGGTCGGGTGCAGATGAGCTGGGCAAGTGGGCCTCACCCTGCTCTGCAAGTGGGGACACCAGCGGAGGCACCCAAGGTGGCTGGTGGGGATGAGCCCTGGGTGCCATGACACTCAGGGACACAGAACCCTGAGACCGACTGCCAGCAGAGCCCATGGCCCAGTGGTATCCACAGCCAGGACCACCCAACAGCTAAAGACAGCGCCCAAAAGAAAGGAAACAGGCACCGGCGATGGAAGACCGAATGGGGCAGCAGCAACAGGTAACAAAAGGGCGTCTTTTGACAAGCAGTGTCCTGCTGGGCTTGGTGGCACTACACATGCTTGGAACCTCAGCACACTGGTAGGCTGCGGGAGGCTGAGGCAGGAGGACTGAAAGCTTAAGCCACACTGGGTAATTGAATGACTTGGTAAGACCCTGTTTCGAAATAAAAAAGAAAAGGGCTGGGGATGTAGCTCAGTGGGAAAGCCTTGGGTTCAATCCTCAGTACCAAGGAAAAGAAATCTTTACTGGAGTGAATGCTGCTTGCTTGCTTGCTTGCATTCTCTCTCTCTCTCTCTCTCTCTCTCTCTCTCTCTCTCTCTCTCTCTTTTAAATGCTGCATCTTGAAAACAATAGTAGGGGCTGGTGAGATGGCTCAGTGGTCTAAAGTGTCTCCTTAGGCAAGCTTAGGCAACCGCAGGGACCGTGGTTCAATCCCCAGCACCAAGCACATGCTGCGCCAGCCCCATCCCCAGGGCAGGCTGAGCTGGCCAAGAAAAAAGAAAACAAAAGTAAACTAAGATGCTGGAAAAAAATATATAATCTCTTATTATCTGCAGGGGACTGGTTCTTCTCTTTTTACATCAAAATCCAGCTCTAAAGTCCTTTACATAACATAGTGGGGCGTTCGTATGTGACATCAGCCTGTACCCTTACAATAGCCTCTCAGGATTACGTACAAAACCTAATGCAATGTGAGTGCCAGGTAAGTAGCTGTTATACCATAGTAGGACCACAATGACAAGGAAGAAAGTGTGCCTGCCGGTACAGCTGCCACCCAGGTGGCCACTGGGCCTAAAGACACAGCGCACATCAGTAACAACGTCACGTTTTCCCTGGGTATTTGTGACCTGCAGTTGACTGAATTTGCAGATGTGGAACCTGGGGATACAGAGGCCGAGTGCAGTGGGAGAAAGCAAAATCCTTAACGGAAGGTAGAAGGGACCAGTGAGAGCAGGCTGAACGCAGAGCAGAACGGACTCATGGGCACTGCACGCGAAAGAACGAGGGTGAAAAGAACGGGGTGGGACGGCATCTGCCTGCTCACGTGCAAGTCCAGTAGCACCTGGGAGAAGACTCCACGTGCTATGGTTGGAATGTGTTAAAGGCTGGAACCCTGGGACCAATGCGCCCTCTGTCTCTGTCCTTGGCTCAAGGTGCAACTATGACCGCTTGCTGCTCTGACACACACTCTCAGCTCTGCTATCCTCTGCCCTGGCCAGAGCAGAAACCAAGAGGGCTCAATGGATCTTAGACTTGAACTTCTATGTGGGAGCTACATAAACCTTTGCTCTTTATAACATTAACTGCCTCAAGTATTTCACTTCAGCAACACAGAGCTCATCAACACTAGTCCAAATGTTCACAGTAGCTCTCTACGATCAGTAGGATTCTAAGTGACTTTTGGATTGACTTGGCTGTGACTAATGTTTTTTTATCTAGAAGTAGCAAGTTCTTTTAGAATGTGGGGAAACACAACACACATGCCTGTTGGCTTTAGCTGACTGCTACACGGAAGGTGCCTAGATCCTTCCAGCCCTCAAAGCAGGCGCTACCATTAAACTAGTCAAAGGGATGAGTCCTCGTGAAGAGCCAGCTTAGCTTCATGTGAATGCAGAAATCAGTGGTAAAGCATACAAGCGAAGCTGAGTTAGGAAAAGAGCAGCAGAAGCTGGCCAACTGGATTTTAAAAAAGTCTGTCCTGCTGAGTTTGGACAGAAAAGCCCAAGCTCTAGGTGTAGGACAAATCCACACAAGGCAGTCAGGCAACGTGGATGTTTAAACAGTGCATTACAGTACAGGACCCTGCCGCCAGTGCCTCTCCAAATACCCCTTCCCTGGAGCACGCTTACTCTTCCTGCCACAGCTCTGGATGTCCCCCTTCATGTCTTTATGAGGTGTGATCAAAAATCCGTGAATGCTGCTGCCACCTGTGCCATGCGGTGAAAAGGCAGGCTCATGAAAACCAGTGCGATGCCGCATCCTCACCCACCGTACTCACAGCCCCTGGCACTGTAGGCCTTTGGGATCCTCCCCACGGCCAAAATGAGCAGGAGAGGTAAACACTTAGAATCAATTCAGGACATCGAGGCAGCTGCAGCAGGACAACTAGAGATGTGGGAGGGCATTCCAGAGTGGCTTCCGGAAGTGGCAGGAACAGGGAGGCGAGTGTGTTCAAAGAGCATTGCCAGGGAGACTCACGGCAACGCGTCTTTTGTTATTGTTGTTGTGGTTGTCTTTTTGAGACAGGGTCTCCCTATGCAGCTCAGGCTGGCCTTGAGCTCATGCTATAGCCCAGGCTAGTCTTGAGCTAGAAATAGTCCTCCTGCCTCAGCCTCTCAAGTGCTGGTGGCTTGTGCCACGACACCCGGCAATGATGTGTCTTTTATTGAAAAAAGCTTTTAAAAAAGCTTAAACACACCATGTTTTGTGATCTCACCCAGTACACCCAGCTGCTGCTTCATGTGAAGTTTGTATGGAATTTTGCAAAGCCTTGGACTATGGAAATGAACACTATTTATCTGCGGGGATATGTATTACGGAGCGGCACATAGGAAAGGCACGTGGGAATGCAATGTGAGTGCACGGGCGCCAACAACGCAGAACTGGTTTAACCGTCTTCGGTAGATGTTGGCGTATTGTGCAATGAAACGTGACTCTAACCTACTGGGGTTGCTGGGGTTGGCAATGTGTTCCCTATACAGCAGGGACAGGGGGTGAAAGACAGCAAGCACTAGAGGCAGAGAGAAAGGCAGGCAATAGGACACCGCACAACACGGTGACAGTGGTTACACATGGTTCCTGGCAATATTCTTTCTGCTTACCTCAAATACACAGACATTACTTTTGTCGAAGGAAAGTAAAATTTTAAACATGAAAGCTGTTTGAAAAATAAATAACTTTTAACCCCGGCTCTGCCAACAAGGAAAGTCAGCAGCGGTCGTGGGTCCCTTGGCCAGATCACACCTGGAGGAACACACAAAGGAACACACAAGCCAGCAGCGTGAGCTATCCCGAGCAGCTCGCGGGCAGAGGCACAGCTGCTCTGGGCTGCGTGGGGAAGGGGCCGCCCGGTGCACAGTGGCTGCCAAGAACGTGGGTGGACGTCTGTGCTCTGCTGTTGCCTCCTGCTCTGATGCAAGACCGTTGCCAGGCCCCTTCCTGAAGGATTCAGAGGCAACAGCCCAGCGCACTGCTCTCCGGGCCACTGGAGGGGGTCTGACGTGCGGATAGCGCGCATGCGTGGATGAGTCTGTGCTCCTAAGGTCTCGGCGCTCCTCCCTTCTGTGAGCTCCTCGGGCCTGCTGAGGTTACAAGCTGGCCTCAACCCTTCTCCCCTAACCAGGGACACACGGGACAGTTGGAGCCCTCGGGGAGCCTCGACTCATGGCTAACCCAAAGGCACCTAGGAGCTCCCCTTCCCCTCCCTCCCAAACACGCCTGTAAAAATATACCAAGAGGAGTAAAGCTATGAAATCTGGCAGACTGAGGTCACAAGATAAGCATGACCAGTACAGTAAGAGAAAATTTAAAGTATATATTAAAATATGAAATGAAATTTTGTAACACTAAACAGGAACAAGGAGAAGTATTAATTAAACATAACTGTGACATAAAGAACACACCTGGGGCCAGGGAGATAGCTGATAGCACAAGGGCCTGCCTAAAGGTCCTGAGTTCGATCCCTAGTGGGCGGGGAGCAGGAGGGAGAGAAGAGTCACAGAATAAATAAGGAGAAGCTGGTGAGCTGGCAGGTAAGTGAGGCACTCGCAGGAAACGAGATGGGAAATCACATCAGAACATGACTGAAGAGACACACAGGGTGGACACGCAGGCTGGACGCTGAAGGGCCAGTGGCCTTAGGAGGAAAGGTCAATGGAGAAAAGGAAATACTTAAAGAAATAATGACACAATTTGCCTTCCACTTTCATGACTGTTTTAGTATTAAAAAGGAAATTCTACTGAATGGCAATAGAACAGGCATGGAAAAGCTGATTCAATACATACTTAAAAAAAAAAAACAACTTTATTTACTTATGTTATGGCCGGCTCAGCCTGCCCAGGGGGTAGGGCTGACAGCATGTGGTGCTGGGGATCAAACCGTGGTCCTTGTGGTTGCTTAAGCTTGCCTAAGCAGGTGCTTTAGATCGCTGAGCCATCTTGCTGGCCCAATACATACTTTTTTTTTTTTTTACTTTTGTATTTTTTTTAGGGAAGGGTCTACTGGGTGTTCAGAGTTTCACTACTAGATTGGACTTGTAGTGATCCACCTGTTTACAGCCTCCCAAGAGCTGGGATTACAGGTGCACACCACCATGCCCACTATCAATTGCTGTCTCAGTGTGCCCTGGGGGCGGGGCCAGCACTGGCACATTGGGTTGGGGGATCAAACCCCCACTGAGCTATTTAGCCTGCCCTCTTTTCTTTTTCTTTCTTTTCTTTTCTTTTTAAAGACATACTATTTTGGGATTGGGGAGATAGCACAGCAGAATAAGTGCTTGCCTGGCAAGTGCAAAGGCCTGAGTTCAATCCCCAGTTCTGCAAAAAATAAATAAATAAATAAATAAATAAGGACATACTATTCCAAGGAAACCGAATGTACAAAGAAAATGTTGACTTTCAGAGTGAAGGATCTTATCTTAATGGAGCAATAGCTAAACCAAAAAACTTCCCTAAACATCAATGCAGATGATAAAAGAAAAGTCAAGGCTATCATACTGGAGAAGGATGCTTTAAACTTAAATTATATGTGCACTCAACTAATTTTAGGAAGCTACTAGCCTATTGCTTAAAACATTATAAAGTTACCTGGCTATAAGATTTAGTAAGATTTGCCAGAGACCCGCACTGAACACTTCCAGGGCAGAGACTGACAGGACGGGCAAAAGTGGAGGCATTTGAGGGCACAGCTATGGGGTTTGAGAGGCAGGAGCCAGCTCTGTGAAGGAGTCTGTTGGCCTGGCTGACAGACAGTATGCTTCTGAGAGGAGCAGGGGACAGCAACCGATGACAGCCCAAAAGTAAAATGCTAAAGAACATCGGAAGAGTTGGGCAGGGCTAAAAAAATGAGGGGATAGCAGACTCTAAAAATAAGAGCGCTCTCTTGTTGGGGAGTGTGGCAGTGAGGGCTTACAAGGGGTAGGTTTAATACAGGACATAATATATTCTATAGCATTCAGCCCAAGAGTCAAATCACAGAAGAGGGAGGGAGATCTGTCCATGCACTAGAGACCCAGAGAATGCAGTTGAGGACCCAGAGCCCATGGCAGGGTCCTGCGGGAGTCCAGCTGGGGGCCGAGCCCACAACAGTGTCTCAAGTCCACCTCCAGGACCTGCACTGCGAAGGCCTCAAGGTCAGTGGTAGAAGCTAGAAAGCCTGTGCTGGTGGGTGGTGGTGAAAGATCTGGGCCAGCAGGCTGAGGGATCTGCGCTGGAGCCGGGAAGCGACAATGCAGGTAGAGGCCCAAGCGCCGCTGCACAGAGCAACAGCCATCCTTAGTGACAGCAAGGACCCGGATGCCTGACAAGAGCAGCCCAGTTCCTATCAGCAAAACCCAGATGGCAAGCTTCTCCAGGACCACTGACAGCATGCACTATCTTCCCCGCCAGTTCTCCTCTCATGCTCTGGCAACAACCCTCACGTGGGCCTTCCACACCCAGCACCACGAGGACTCAGCTCAGCTGGATGTTACCAGTTGACCATTACTTCCTTACCACAGGGAGCAAATGGTGTGTATGTGTGGGGTGGGGTGGGGTGGGGGGGGGATGTATCCTTTTTAAGCCAAAAAGGAAGAAAAGAACAGAAGCTGAATTACAATATAAGGTGGCAGACACAAGCCCAACTATTTTGATAATCATAATATAGGCAAGAAGACCAAATTCACTGATTAAGGGAATTTCAGATTCCTTAGCAGGTACAAAAGCTGGCTATCAACTGAAACGAAACTGCTTAAAGTATAAGAATTCAGAAAAATTGAAAGTGAAAGGACGGCCAGGGATATAGCTCAGTGGCACAGTGCCTGCCTAGCAAGTGAAGGTTTTAAGCTCGATTCCTAGTACCAGGAAAAAAAAAAAAAAAAAAAAAAAGAAAAAGTGATTTGAAGTAAAAAGATGGAAACAGCGATGACAGCCATACTAAAACCCAAAGGAAGCCAATGCAACTTTAGTAAAATAAGCATATCTTTTCATTTTTATGTATTTGGTACAGGGTCTTGCTATGCAGCTTGGACCCATAGTGGTCCTCCTGTCTCAGCCTCCACAGTGCTGGGATTATAGGGGTGTGCTACCACTTCTGGACGCGGTGGTCGCCTCAGCATGCCCCCAGGGTGGGGCCGGTGTGGCATGTGATGCAGGAATCGAACTCTGATCCCTATGCTTGCCTAAGTAGGAGCTAAGTTCGCTGAGCTATCTTGCAGGCCCTGAAATACACCAACCTGAAGACCAAGGTATCATTAAAGAGAAAAAGCAGCCCATGATGAAAAGATTAAACTCACTAAACAGATGTAACAATTCTGAACTTGTATAACACTAATAAAGTTGTATCAAGAATATAAAAAGCAACAGGGCCCTAGCAGATATGAACAAATGTACCCCCCCACTTATCCTGAGGAGGTCAGACAGACAGAAAAGCCACCAGGACAGCAGCACAGCTGAGGGCTGCACAAGGACATGGCCAACCCAGACACAGCAAATAAATACACAATTCTGTATCCAATGATTAGACAGCTTTTTTTTTTTTTTCTATAAGCAGAAAAGAGACATTAAAACCTATCAATCTCCCAGGACATAAAATAAGCTTCAGCAAATCTTAGCGAACTAGTGCACAGGTAGCATTCTTCAACTACCATACAACTAGAAATTCATAACAAAATGTATGTTAAAATTTCTCATGTATTTTGAATTAAAAATTCTACTGGTAGATATCTTAAGGATCAAAGAACAAATCGGAATAAAAATTAAGTTCCAAACACTAAACTATGAAAGCAAAAGGCTAGGTGAGAAATGGAGACACAAATATAAAATCAGGAGCTTCAACAAATCCAAAAGCTGGCTTGCTATAGGCTGGCAAATATATCTTTTTTAAACAAGAAAAGAAATAAGGCACAAAGGGATTATAAAAAGGACAAAATTACAAGTAAAATATATTAAGAAAATATCACTAACTTCATGCTAATAAATATTAATAATGACAATTAAAAACACCAGAAAGATTTGACAAATTTTGTACTGTCAGAATGCAAGGTTGACTCGATTTATGCAAATAAGCTCAGACTTGTAGTGATCCTCCTGTCTCAGCCTCCCTGGCACTGGGACTACAGGTGTTTGCCACCACGCCTGGTCTCAGTAGCCAGTACAGTGTGCTCTGGGTCCAGCATGGCATATAGTACTAGAGATTGAACGTGGGCCCTTACTCTTGCCAGGCGGGTGAGCTATCTCCTCAGCTCAAGATGAAACTTTTAAAAGGTGATTGGATTATGGAGGCATGCAGGTGATGTGCCACTGGGAGGAGGGAGCTGGTCCAAAGCTGGATCATTGGGCTGTGGCCAAAAGCCTGAGCCTCCCTTCCTGGGCTTTGCTTCCTCTCTTCTTTGTCTCTCTGCCATCCAGTCCTGCCTTGAAGCCCGCCAACTACGGTCTGAAACATGAGGCCCAACAAAGGTGTCTTCCCGGAAGTGGCAGTTACTTCCTTTGTTGTTGGAACAGAACACCTAAAACAAGCATCAAGGCTCAAAAAGTCGCATGATTGCCAATAGATGCAGGAAAAAAAAAACCCTAATAAAATCTGACCTCTAGTCATGAGTAAAGCCCTACGTAAATTAGGTATATAAGGATCATACCTCAACATAATAAAAGCAGCATATGACAAACCCACAGCCAATATCACCAGTATTTCATGGGGAAAAACTTCTAAAATGATTTCTTCTACAATGAGGAATGAAACAAGCGTATCTCCTCTCAACACTCTTATTCAATATATTTTGGGAAACTTTAGCTACAGCCATTAGAAAGCAAGAGAAAGAAATAAAAGGGTTATAAGTAGGAAAGAAAGGAGGACATTGTAGTATCCCTTGGTGGATGACAATTCTATACCTAGAAAACCCTCAGGAGTCCAGCAAGTCTCTTAGAACTAATAGCCAAACCCAGGGAAGTGACTGGATACAAAATCAACATACAAAAATCCATAGCTTTTTAATATTGGGATTGAACCCTGGACCCACATGTTGCATTGGCCCCGCCCCGGTGAATGAGTCCAGACATGGTGATGCACACCTGTAATCCCAGCACTTAGGAGGCTGAAAACAGGAGGATCACTACGAGTCTGAGCTGCATAGTGAGACCCTACGCCAAATACATAAACGGAAAAAAAAAAAAAAGATCAACTAACAAATGAATGAGATCTTCACGTAAGACCTGAAACTTTGAAAAAGGCCAGAGAAAACAGGAAACACTTCTAGACATAGGCAATAACGAACCTGCTGAGAAAAAAGTCAGAGAAGCAAAGAGGAAAATGTGAAAATGGACCAAGGAGGTGGAAGATGTCCACAGGTATAAAACATTGAAGAAAGAAACTGTAGTTGACACTCAAGGACGGAGAGAGATCGCCCATGCTGATGGACTGGGAAGAACTGGTATTGTTAAAGTTGTGATACGACTATACGCAAACTACAGGCTAATGCAGTCACCATCAAAATAATGACTTAATCTTTATAAATTAGACAAAGATCCTACAATGCACATGGATGCACAGAAGACAAAAATAGCCAAAGCAGCTCTGAGGAAAAAAAAAAAAAAGAAAGCTGATTTCACAATACCAAGGCCTTTGTTCCTGAGCAGCTCATTCCAGAAACATGCTTGTCATCCAAAGCACTTGTACGTCAAAATAAATTTCCCCATAAGAATGGAAATTCAGATGATGTGTTTTACGACTCAAAAATATTCATGAAAAATTACGATACTGTAATATGATACAAAATATAAAGGAACATAACCACACTGCAAAGCGCTGCATTGCTTCAGAAAACCTTTGTGTCAGGCGAGGGAGATGAGAGAGGAGGGTGACTGGGCAGCGCGGACTTTCGCAATCACCAAAGGAATCCTTCTTCCTGCCTAACTTGAACATAGGACCTATCCAGTGACACTTGCTTTGGCCTCCCTTGGAGGATTTTGTGGAAATGTGACATTGTTGTGAAACACACTCATTGCTCGCACTGTGACAGCTTTATTCAGGTCATGCTTTTCTAGAAAATTCTGCACTGTCTCCCCCATTTCACCTTTCTCCCTGATCTCATCTGAGATGAGGAATTCTGTGACCTCTTTCTCCTCCTCTACATACTGCGTCCCCTCCGTAACTTCTTGCTGCTGGGGACAGGGCGACCCACAACCCCACAGGGAGGGAGAAGGAGGAGGCAGCTGGTTCTGCTGTCATCATGTGGCATTCAGCATCGCATGCTTTTCTACTGTAAGACATCACTCATGTATCAAGTTGAAATTTGCTAAGAACATTTGTTCCTCTTGCGTACCTGTCACAGAACAAGTTATCTGCACCCCAAGGTTGTACTGTACGTGACTTCAAAATATATTACAGAGCCACAGTAACATGAACAGCACAGCGCTGGCACAGAAGTGACACATAGTCCAATGGAACAGAAGACAGCATCTAGGAATAAACCCACACATCTACAGCTGTCTAATTCTTGACAAAGGAACCATGAATATATTAGCAAAAAGACAGTTTCTTCAATATGCAATAAGTAGTGCTGGGAAAACTGGAGAAAATTCAATGCATGCTTTCACTCTGTATAAAAATCAACTAAGAGGTCTAAGTGCCTGCTTTGGCAAGTGCAGGGACTAGGGCTTGATCCCTGGTCCCACATATTGTGCCAGCCCTGCCCTGTGAATGAGTCTGGGCATGGTGGTGCACACCTGTAATCCCAGGGCTGGGGAGGCTGAAAACAAGAGGATAATTACGAGTCTGAGCTGCGTAGTGAGATCCTATTAAAAAAAAAAAAAAAGATCAGCTAAGTAATGAATCAAATGTTCAAGACTTGCAACTGAAAAATACCAGAGGAAAACAGCAAACACTTCCAGACATAGGCAAAAATTTCCTCAATGGGATCAATAGCTCAGGATTCAATAGCAACAACTGACAAATGGGGTTACATCAGGTTAAAAAATTTGGGCCAGGGAGATAGCTCAGCAGCATAAGTGCCTTCCTGGCAGGCGCAAGGTCTTGACTCTGAGCCCTTGTACCACAAAAGTAAAAAACAAAGAAGTTTCTGCATAGCCAAGAAAATAATCAATGGAATGAAGAGACTGGAAACACAGACTAAAACTACACTGCGATTGCGCCTCTCCCCCGTGTGAATGACTGGTGTTGTCAAGGGAACAAAAACAGCAAATGACAGTGAGGGTGTGGGAGAAGGAAGCCTTGTATCCTGGGGGCGGCAGTGTAAATTAGTCCAGCCATTCGAACAATGTCAGAATGGAGGTCCCTCAAAACACTAAAAGTAAGACTACGTGACCCAGCCACCCTACTCCTGGGTATGTACCCAAAGGAGTTAAAGTCAGCACACCACAGACACCTGCATGCCCACATTTCTCATGGTACCAATCACAATAGCCAAGACATGGAACCAGCCTAGGTGGCCACCACCGGATGAGTGGACGTGGCATATGTGGCCAAGAATGATTAGCTATGACGGACAAAATCATTTAATTTGCAGGAAAGTGGGTGGCAGTGGAGAACAGCTACTTGTGAAGCAAACCACACCAGCCCCAGAAAGACAAGCATCCCACATTCTCTCTCGCATGTGGGATTTGGCGGTAAACATGACCTGGAAATAGAAGGGGAACTCTTTGGGAAGAGGAAAGGGACACAGAGGGGTAAGAATATTTTGGAGAGTGGATACTATTGAAGCATAGTACATGCACGAGTGAAAATGTCAAAATGAAATGCACTGTCTCATATGATTAATATGCACTAACTATAATGCAGAAAAGACTTGCCAAAACTGACTCCAAACAAAACATGAAACTTGGGCCAGTGATTTAGCTCAGCAGACTAAAGCTTAGGCAAGCATAGGGACCAGGATTTGATCCCAGGCACCACGTTCCCTGCCAGCCTTGCCCCGAGGGTGGGCTGAACCAACCACAGGGTCTGGGCCTAGTGGTGCACACCTGTCATCCCAGCCCTGGGGAGGCTGAAAGTGGAGCTTAGTTGTGTAGTGAGATCCTGTGTAGTAAAAGCCAAATACCTTAAAAAAGAAAAAAAAAAAAGAAAACTTGAATAAGTATCAGAAAAATAGAAGCAGCTTAAAAATCTCCCTGCAAAGAAAATACCAGACATGTAGAGTCTATGCGATGAAGCTCAAACATGCAAAGATGTAATAACTACCAACTGACGTACATCTCATAGATATGAGAACAGGCAATGCTATCCAACTTGTTCTTTGAGATGTTTTAATACTAATATCCTTCTAGTTAAATGTAAGAAAGGAAACAGACATGGAAACGGACACAGATGCAAAATCTAAACAGAAGACTTGCCAACTAGACTTAGCTGGGTGTAAACACATAATTACCAGCTCTCAGTGAGCTTACTCCAGGAAGAATGTTAGAAAATCCACATATAGATGTCATTGGGAATCAAACCCTATAGATTCTCCAGGTAAATTAAACTCAATAAGATGGGAAAAATCTTACAGAAATGATTCGTGAAAAATGTCAGAACCTGGATTTGCAATGGGAAGGCACAGGCGCACCCTTCCTCTGCCACGGCTATTCAACGCTGTGCACTTGTAGTCCTTGATATTGTAACAGGACAAGAAAATTACAAGTATATAGACAGGAAATAAAAAAAAAAAAACTGCTACAGATGCTATGTTGGTTGGCATAGAAAATATAACAAAATCTAAATAGACATATGCAGCATTGATAAAGCTGGTAGAGGAGTGAGAGAAGAGGAAAGTATTAATAACAAAAGAAATCTGAAAATGCTTTTCAAAACAGGAAATATTTTGTCAAGATCGCAACATAAAATTCAGTTCCACTCAAATGTTTAAAATAAAAGATTATGAGGAAAAGCCTGCATAGAATAGTGTGTGTGTGTATGTGTGTGTGTGTGTGTGTGTGTGTGTGTGTGTGTGTGTGTGTATAGGAGTGGGGCAGGGCAGAGGGGTGACAGGTAACAATCCACTTGTGCCAACAATGCCAGGGACCTATCACTACATCCAGGGACAAAGAAATGGACGGCATTAGGCTGGACAACTCATAAGCCACTGGGGAGGAGGGGCTGCTCCACGGGAGTTCTGGATCCTGGAATCTAGCTGTGAAAAAATTAGCACAGAATCAGAGGGGGCCTGGTGAGATAGTGGCCTAAGTGATCTACGTGCCCATCTGGCAAGTGCAAGGACCCGAGTCCAATTCCCAGTAACATATGCTGTGCCAGCCACTTAAACCAGGCATGGTGGCGCCCGCCTCTAATCCCAGTGCTGGGGAGGCTGAGCCAGGAGGATCACTACGAGTCCGAGCTGCATAGTGAGACTGTGTACCAAATTAAATAAAAAAAAATCAGGGAGGGTTTATACAGATACGGGGCTCAGCAATGTGGTTAAGCAAAGGGAGAGTCTGCGGCGAAGTGGAGGTATGGAGCGGGGCACGAGGAAAAGTGATATTGGTTCTCCTCCATTCAATGCAATTAAAGCCCCCAGCTTGGTCACAGTACCTGGTGAACCCATTGTGAAATTTACAGGAACAAGCTGAGCGTAACTAAAACACTACTGAAATAAAGGAGACCTGCCCTCCCGATAACAGACTTGCCAGGAAGCGGGGAGATTAGGATGGAGTGGCGTTGGCCCAGGGAAAGCTGCGCAGAGTAGAGCGGAGCCAAACCCGCGACTGCGCGATGCTGACGCGGCAGATTACAGAGGAAGTGGAAACTGTGCAACATGACGAGCCAGAAAACACGGGCATCGAAAGGAGATTAGGGTTAGAAAAGGAGAAGCGGGAGGGGGGAGGGGAAGGAGGGCGAATGGGTGAGTACAGGACGGCGAGGGCCCAAACGCGTTAGGCGGATGTATGAGAATACCATACTCAAACACAAAAATGTGTAAAATTAATAAGCACTAATAAAAACATACTTTTTAAAGTGGTTATCTATATGGAAAAAAAAAAAGAGTCATAAAAATCATTTATAAATGAACTAAAGACTCATTTATAAAGCTTTAATTATCTTTAGTGGAAATGCAGGCAATGTTTCATCTTTAAAAAAAATATTATTTATTTTTTTTTATGTATTTAGCACAAGGTCTACAGGGTCTCACTACACAGATCGGACTCCTAGCGATCCTCTTGTTTTCAGCCTCCCTAGCGCTGGGATTACAGGTGTGCATCACCATGCCCAGTCTCAATTGCTGTCTCAGCATTCCCCAGGAGTAGGGCCAGCACAGCACGCTGGGAGATCAAACACCAGTCCCTGTGTCTGCCTAAGCAGGCGCTTTCATCTGCTAAGCTATCTGGCCAGCTTGGCTTCATCTTAAGATACAGAAACAGCAACCCTAAAATGCCAAGACAGTTAAGAATTGCTGTTGGTTCAAAAGACTCATACAATGTATAGCTTGTTTTTTCCTCAGGCTAGGAAAATGAATTTGCAACACATACAAAGAACTTTCACAAATCAACATGAAAGAACTGCCAAACAGAAAAATGTACACAAGACACAGTTAGATAATATAGGGAGAAAGAATCACATAGGGCTAGCCGCCATATAGCTGTAGTGCAGCGCCTGTCAAGTGCCTCAAGCATGAGGCCTTGAGTTCTAGTCCTGGAACCAAAAAAGAACAACCCCAAAACCCCAGCTGAAATACATATGGCTGGTTAACACATGAAGAGATGCCTGAATATTCTCTTAAATATGGGAATCCAAACCAAACCACGATGGATTACCATATACAGATAGTCTGAAAAAGTACTTTGAAGATAACATGCAATATGACAACCATTGTTAATTTCCTATCCTTTTGCTTTGTAATTCTGTCTTGTTTTTATTGCTTTTTGTTCTATTTAAAAAATTCTAATAAAAAAAGACTACAGTGGAATTTTATACTTGTCCCATTGGCAAAAATCAATGATCATATGAATGCGGAGAAGACATCCAACAGGATCTCAGAGCACAGCTGGTGCAACCACTCGGCCACGCAGTGACCAGAGTTAAAGATTCCTCTGTGCTGTGATCCAGGAATTTTGCTCATGGAGGAAGCCGGAGCCAGGAAATGTGAGTGAGTGTCCGACGCGGCACTGCTCCCCTGAGCAAAAAACTAGAACCTACTCCAGTGCTGAGGAACAGATACAGACCCAGAAGAAGCAGAGCTCACAGAAAAAAGGAAGGAACTCTGATGTGGGGTGACAGATACGAACTGCACTGAGGTCAAGCTGGGTGTGGTGGTCCACGTGTACAATCCCAGTAGTTAAGGCAGGAGGACTGCTAGGAGTTTAAGGCCAGCCTGCGTATACAGTGGGATTCTGGCTCAATCAATCAATCAAAGAAGCTCTTAAAGACAACACACAGCTGGGGAGATAGCTTAGCTGCATAACCACCTGCCTGGCAAGTGCAAGATCCTGAGTTCGATCCCTGGTTCAAAACAAACAAACAAACAAACCACACAGTATGATACGGATAAAAATTTAAAGAACACCTCTCTTGCTTTTTTGTAAGGCAAAAGAAGGATAAACAAAATTTAGAGTGGGAAAGGGAGCAGGATCAGGAGGCCAGAGAAGGAATACATGTTGCCTCCAATGGTCTTAAAAAAGTAAAATAAGATGAATATGGGAAGGGGGCATAGTGGGTTTCACTACAAATTGAAAACATTAAAATATAAATGAGAATCTCTTGTACACCAAGGATTATGGCATAATGTGACCCTATGCAACCAGGGCTCATTTAAACAAGCTTTATTTTTCTTTTAACCTTATTTATTTATTTATTTATTTATATCATAGCCAGCTCAGCCTGCCCTAGGGGTGGGGCTGGCGCAGCACATGGTGCTGGGGATCGAACCACGGTCCCTGTGGTTGCCTAAGCAGGCACTTTAGACCCTGAGCTATCTCACTGGCCCAACCAGGGCTCATTCAAAAGAACAAAAACAAAGCAAAGCAACAAAAAAACTTCACTCTTTTCAAAATTGGGCAATGGCTGCCCATGGCGTTACATCCTCCAGGAGGCCTAAGCTGAGGGATCCGGCTACTCCCCATAAGGAAAGACAGAATGGAAGAGGGAAGAAAGGAAAGCAAAGAAAGAAACTAAAGGACATGGCTCTGCAGCACTGCGAGACCCTGGGGCCCAGCCTACCTGACAGTGACAGCCACTCCACAGTTAGATGCAGACCAGGCTCTGCAAAGACACTGGACCCCATCACAGCACCTGTGCAGTCAGTTCCCTCCTTCCTTCGTTCTTTGGAAAAATTCTCTCACATGTCTAGTGTGGCGGCTGCCAGCCACTGAGGCTCTACCCATTTCAAAAACAGTAAAGTGCTCCGTGGTCACCTTAGCCTGGGGTTGAGAGTTTGAGAGCCGCGTGGGTTAGTGGCTGCTGGATGTGACCACACTCTCCTGCCACTGTGGAGAGTCCTCGTGGGCAGCACTACTTTAAACCCATTTCTCCTGCATGCGGCAACTGCACACGGAGCACCAGAGATGCATGTGGGGCAGGCCCTGGGGAGTTCAGCTGCATTCCTGAGGCTGTCACAGCTGCCAGCAGGGACCACCGGGCACAGGACTGCAGGCTCAAGGAGACCAGCGAGCTGGGACCTCTTCCCCGGAGGGAGGTCCCTCACCTGGGACTGTCGGGGTGGGTGTGTGCAACTCTCCCTCTATGCTCTCATCATCTCCCACCTGTCATGCACCTTGGACCCTTCTGCTGTGAGGCAGCATCTCTGTGAAGACCCCAGGGGCTGCCCGAGAAATGGTGAAGTGCCCTGCGGAAGTTCAAGGCTCTGCAGCTGCTGTTCTTCAGAAGCTGGGGGAAGGCGGCTGGGGAGTGGAGGAAAACCCTCAAGCACAGGTCACCGGGCTGGCCCTCATCCTAACCAGTGTCTGCACGGCGCGCACCCTGCCCATCCCAAGCTGTTGGCCAGAAGCAACGACCGTGGCACATCGTAGCAGGAGTGGTCCTTAAAGTGGCCGGTCCAGACGAGAAAGCTGCAACCTCAGGAGCTAGGGTTTAAACATCAAGCGTTCCCCCAAAATTCATGGGTGGAGGTCCTGGACCCCCACATGGAGCTAGGAGAGGTGCATGGATCATGTGTGCACTGGCTGCGTTACTCAGTGGGCTAATTTTAATAATATATCAATAATGGATTAATCCACCAACGAGTTCAGAGCCGAATAGGCTGTTAGGAGGTAGGGCCCAGCTGGAGGATGGGATCCCTGGCTGATGTGTCCCCAGGGTATAACCCTAAAAAGGGTCTCTCTGCTCCAGCTCTTTCTGTTTTCTGGCTGTTGGGGGGTGAGCAGCTAACCCCTGCGGGGCCCTGGTCATTTCTGCTTTGGAGCAGACCATGGACTACAAATTCTTACTTCAATAAATTTTTAACTGGCAAGGAAAGTGAAGGTGACAGACACAGGAAATGGGACAAAGAGCTGACAGCTGGCAGATCCACTCCGGACCAGCTCGGAGGTGGCAGCCATCAAGAACACAGGGGCCTTGCTGTCTTGATTCTGAGCTCTGTCTGTCCTTGGGGCTCTGCAGAGCTCCCCGCTTATGAGCAACCCCAGCCACACACAGGGGCGGGCACACCACACAGTTCTTTCTTCCTGCTGCAGAGGACAACCCTGGGAGGTGGGTGTCACCACTGCCCCAAGGCGACTGCGAGGAGGTGGCACAGCTGGAGATGGAAACGCAAGCGCCACGTGTCTCGCTCCAGGCTGTACTTGAGCAGGCCCTTCCTTCCTTCGTTAGGCAGACACCAGTGAGTGCCCAGCAGGCACCAGACTGGGGCACAGCTGTGAGTGGACCCTGCTCCAGCCGCTCAGAGCCCTCAAGCCAGTGGAGCAAACAGGCAGGCAGATGATGCTGGGTGAGAGAGGCACTCTGAAGACAACTTAGTGAGGGGAAGGAGACGGGGCCGGGGGCTGGGGTTGAGGCCCCAAGCAGCGACCACTCTCCCCCGTGCCAGCAGGTCTGCTGCAGGGTCTGTACTGTAAGCGCTCAGTTCTGCAAAAGTGGCTTGGATGAAACGCAGGCTCGCAGGCCTGACTGTGTGCGCACGGCACTTCATTCCTGGACGCAGAGCTTAGGATTGCAGGTAGACTTCACCTGGTATACAGCATGTGTCTCTTGCTCTTTCCCCCCATCATTTAGAACTATAAAAGCCATTCTGGGCTTGAAAACCAGGACAGGTGGTTACCCAGAGCTGAGCCCAGGGCTGTGGCCTGATAACTTTGGGGGAGCAGAGTGGGTGGGATAAGGACATGCAATGCACCCTAGACCGCAATCAAGGAAGACAAAAGTCAAGCACGGCAAAGCCCCAAGCCCTTGACAAAGGGGTCGGCGCGTGCAACGGCCTGTCTGCAAGACTAGAGAGTGGAGGGAGGCAGAATGTCACCCAGGACAGCAGAAGCCTGGTTATGTCAACTTCCTGGTGATGACTCTGAACTCTGTGTGACCCCCAAGCCACTGATGCACGGCTGGATGAGGCACGGAAAGGGAGGTCGGATGACACGAGTCCAACTCACCCACGATGTCCACCACATCCCGCCGGATGAGCGGCTCTCCACCCGTGAGCCGGATCTTGTCAACGCCTTCTTTCACAAAAAGCCGGGCAAGGGTCAGGATCTCCTCTGTGGTCAGTAGGTCTGCCTTGGGGGTCAAGGGGACACCCTCCTCGGGCATGCAGTACTGGCCTGCAGAAGGGAAGGTGGAAAGGGATGAGGGGGTGGAAACTGCAGGCAGGGAGGCCGGGTTTCCCTAAGCTGCATGGGGTGGGGTGGGGTGGGGAGCGACCACTACATCTGAGTGCCGCAAACCTGCACAGGACCTTTCTCAGCTCTGTATGGGCAGCAACCTTCCTCCCATGTTTGGCCTGCACCTCCTTCCTTGGGAGCCAAGGCTGTACGCCAAAGATGATAAACGAAGTGGACAGCAGGGCCCAGCCTGGGCCAGGCGATGCCAAGATGATGTCCTCAGCTCAGGAGCAACTGGGCAGGGCCTGTGTGGACAGACCAGGGCCCCGGATCCACTCCTGCTGGCATCTTTCAGCCTCTTCGCTCTAAGCTGTGCCTGTCCGCTCTCTGGCCATGCCAGAAGACAAAGGAAATCTTTCTGGCCTAGAGAACGCCACTCTCCTCTGTCACCACCAATCTCCTAAATGCTGACCTCTACGCTACAGGTTATCAGTTCTGTTCTCTGTTCAGGTGAGGGACAAGAATGGCGTTAACAGAAGAGGGAGAGCTACCCCCTTGCAATCTGTTTCTGGTGCGGCTTTGCAAGGGTTGGGTCAAGACCTGCTAGAGCACAAAGTCAAATTGGCATAGTAGCTCCAGAATTGGACTCTGGAGACAAAATAGGTTAGATCAAAATGTGCAGTAGTAGTATTTTGTTTGATTAAACATTTACCAAATACAAGTGTATTTATTGGCCCATGAAGTAAGTACATTTACTGTAGGCTGCAGTAGCAGGGAGGGAGGGAATGAAGGGGAAAAAGGAGGGAAGAGGGAAAGAGAAGGAGGGAGACCCAAGCACAGAAGCCCACGTGGCAGGGCAGGCACCCCAAAGTGTTCTTTGCATGGGGTTATATGGTATGAGTGCTCTGTCCTAGGACTGGGGCATCTGTGGCTTGCAGTGACTGTGGTGGGCATTGTTGTGTGGATCACTGTTTGTAATGTCCACTGCCCCTGAAGGGCAGCAGGAGCCCAGAAGAGGGAAAGATCTTAGGTGCAGTCTTAATCCTAAACCGGATGGCAATTCTGCTCTCAAATTCCATCTCAAGTCGGTCTGAGGGTTCACAACCCTGAAGCTCTACCTTGACTCCTACCATCTTTCCCTGAGCGGTGGGGGAGGGTGGGAGAGCTGGAAGTGGAACTAGAAGACAGAGCAGCTGTCTGGGCATGAGCAGCTCATAGAGCAAACGTGAGTCAGCAGAAGGACCAGTCCAGGGCCAGCCCGACCCAGCAGGGCCACTCACATCTGAGGTTGCACTTCTCGGTGAGCGAAATCCGAAGGTAGCTGTGCTGCCGGCCAAAGCTGTCCGTGAGGAAGGCAGAGAAGGGGGCTGTGTGCTCTCGCAGGAACTGCCGCCGCCTGGACAGCTCCTGCAAGGACAGGGACAGGGACAGGAGAGCTGAGGGACGCGGCCCAGAGAAGAGGGGCCAGAGATGGGCGGCTCCTTGCCTGGCGCTGACATTGGGTCAGCGCTTCTCAGCTTCCAGTCAATCTGGGCCCTGCAATTCTGGAGAAGCTGCAGTTGTCCCTCCAGTCCCACAGGCAGGCTGGGGGACAGGCCACCTCCTAGGACTTAGCCAAGCGTGGGGACCTGAGGCTTGGCAGGGCAGTGGAGGGACAGGCCCACGGGGATTTGCTTTGGTCTTACTCTCTGCCCCACCCTGTTCCAGCAGGAAGGACCAGGCACATATTGCATAGGGCCTGAGGGGAGGAGACACAACAGCCACAGACTCTGGGAGGTCCCTAGAAACGGAGTTCCTGGCCTGTTTCCATAGGCCACTACGTGCAAGGCCATCCTCTGTTAAATTGTCCAGAACTCCAGGGCTTTGCTTGCCAAGATGTCCTCCTCACCCCAATTCGGCTTATGAGGTGGAAGTGATGGAGCAAGAGGAACAAAATAAATCCAGGAATTGCAAAAGGGTGAGAGGAACAAGATAACTCAGCAGAAACCCGGAAAGAATCCTGACCGAGGAGCAGCCTGTAGTTAGCCACTGGCTCTGGACATCCAGTTCTGGACGCCACAGCCCCATCTAAGATGCACTCGCCCTTCCGGTCATTGCTTGGACATTAGCAAGCCTCAGCCCTCCCTCAAGCTGTTTCCTCCCTCTGACGCGGTACATCCTATCCCCCTTTCCCTTCAGTCTCCCAGAGGAACAACTACACCAGTCGAAGGAACCCAGGATTCAAGGGGAATTAACAGTGGAGAGCCCTGAGGCTCATTCAGGGTGGCTGGGGCCTAGGGAAGGTAGCAGGGAGCTCCCAGGGCTCCAGCCTGCCCTAGGTGGTATTTCCTGTGAGAAGCTGCCCTGCCTCAGTATCCCCAGCGTGGAGCACAACATGTTGGTCCCAAGTGTTGAACCACTGTGTCTAAACCCACGTAGAGCTGCCCGCCTTTAATCTAAAGAGGATGCAGGTGTGACATCGAGTCCTTCCTGCTCAGGCTGTCAAAATGATTTAGTCTAGGGCTGGGGAGACAGCTCCGCATTCCTGCCTGGCGAGCGCAAGGACCTGGGTTCAATTCCTGGTTCGGTGTGCCATACCGGCCCGAGAACCCCAGGTGCACAGTGCTGGCTACCAAAACCAGGCATGGTGGCTCACGCCTGTCATCCCATTGCTGGGGAGACTGTAACAGGAGGATCACTACAAGTCTGAGTTGCATAGCGAGACCCTGTACCAAATACGTAAGTGAATAAAAGATTTTTTAAAATTTAAAAATTGTTAAGTCGAGGACTCGTTCTCAAGCCTGAAGAGTTTCTAGGAAGAGTTAATGACAGAACCTCACGCCAAAGATGGACGCACGCAAGCGCCTCGGCTCCCACTCTGCAGCCAGGGCTGAGCAGCACAGGCCAGGGGGACGCAGGTACCAGGTGCCGCTTTGTTTCAGTGGGAGAAGATGGGTTCTGAGGACAGGCTTTGGAGCAGGTCGAGCTGCAGCACACACCTCCATCTCAACCTTCCTTCCCTCCTCTGTACAGACAACAATCTTAACTCACCCAGGGTGCTGACACATGGCCAACAACGGTAAGCCAACACTGTTGTTTCCCTGGTAGAATTCCTACTTATGTGTGTTCATTCATTAAACAAATATCCATCAAGGTGTTGTGCTGTGACTACTTCTCCTACTTTGTGTTAATTTCCCAGCTCCACTGGACCCTGGCTGTCCCACCCTACCGATGGCAGGGGGCCCCCGGCTGAGCATTTCAGACTTGCGGTTGCACTACCAGAAGCAGCGTATGGGGAGTCTGAGCTCCCCAAGACACAGCTACCAGGGCCACAGAACTTGATGATGGGCAGCCTGCCAGGACTTTGGGTTTCCTTTCATCCAGCCACGCCCACTGGGGGGGAGGGGTGGGAAAGGATAGCAGAAGGAGCTACTTTAGGGAGGGTCACTGCCTTCTAAAGATTGGAATAGTAAACCACAGTCCCTAAAGCACTCTCTAGTCTAAACAGAGTAGCAGGAGAGAAATGAGAAAAATAAACTGCTCCACTCTCAATTACTGCTGCTCCCTACTTACCAGCTAGTGGGATGACGTGCAGCGGACAGTCCTTACAACTGATCTGGATTAAATGAGCACACAGCCAAGTGCTCAGCCCCGGGCCTGGCTCTCCTGTCCTCTCTGCCATGCCCACCTCAAGTGTGGGGCCCT